>BHFT01045838.1:0-55618 GCA_004320025.1 Laticauda laticaudata | reverse complement strand
TAACCAACGGATGGCAAGTGTTTCTCTCCGTTTTACATCCTCTTTTCATCTGTTGGTGCAGTGTGACATGGGCTTTAGTATTGCCAGGATCTGGCTTTACCATTTAAATTACTAATTATTTTTTCCAATAGATCCTTACTATTTTAAACTTTTCAGGATGGTATTAAAGCAGCTGGGGAAGCGGGGAGCAAGAATAAAACAGGATGTGCATAATATATCTATTTATATATTTAGTAAATTGTTATACTATCCACTCTCAGCAATTCTGGGTGCTGTAACAATGTAAAGGATTTTTTAAAAAAACAATTTAAATGTTTTTTTCCTATATTGCATCACAGTATGATCTGAGAGAGATAAAATAGCCTTGAAGAATAGTTTCAGATATTGAATCTTTATAAGACAAGGATAAGATGTGGTTCTCCATTCAATTTCATTTGTGTAGCTGAACAAAAAAGCATTTTCCTCAGCTCTATTCAACACTGTCTTTCTAAAGGGAAATGGTAACATCCCTGTTACTTAAAGTTTCTCCACTTTCTTTATGTAATTCCTTTCATGATTACTTGGTGAGAAAGGACAGAAGAAACACATACCAGCCATCGCTGTATTGAACTAACCAACCATTAGCAAATTTTGCTCAAGGACCATGAATATAGGATGTAAATTGCTCAATGCACATTATAACTTGAGTGGCAATGGTGTCTGAATACCTGGAGACTGCAAGGGTCCAGATGGGGAGGAACTAGCTCTACTGAATTCTGGCAAGATGGAGTGGCTATGGGTTTCACATCCCTGCCCCCAGCCCAGTTGACTCTTTATCTTTACTCTTTACTCGGGATAGGGTATCACCTCCCAGAACTGAGCTGCTGTGCAATTTGGGGGTTCTCCTGGACTCACTGCTTCTGCTTGAGGAAATAGACATGGCCTGGGGGAGAGGGGCTTTGCATAAATTAATCTGGTGCACCAATTGTGCCCTTTCCTGGAGCAGGAAGACTTGCTCACAATCACCCATGTCTTGCTTACTGCATTGTGCTCCATTTTTATCTGCCCTTAAAGACCACTGGAAACTTCAACTGACCCAGAATGCAGCATCATGCACCATTATAGGGACTCCCAGGTTTGCCTGTATAACAATTCTGATGCTCAAGACACTCTGGCTGGCTTCCAGTTTTTTTCCAGGTATAATTCAAGGTGCTGGTTATCACCTTCAAAGTCCTATACTATATGGCACAGGACCAGGCTATCTGCAGGACCACCTTCCCTAAGGACATCTACCCATCCCAACTAGGTCTGATAGGATGACCATGCTCCTGGCCCCTTCATCAAAATATTGCCAATAGGAACTAGGAAATGTGCCTTTTCCATGGCAGCCCCTTCCCATCCTGCACCGTGACATTTGGCAGGCCTCCACCCTTTTAGCCTTCCATAAGGCCTTAAAAACCTGTTTTCTCCCCATAAATCAGGAGATTAGATGATGGTATGGTAGCATGGGTTGGCATTAGGTTTTGTTATTTTTAATCTTTTCATTTTTACTAGTTGCATTTTATTGTTTGTAAAATGATTTTATATGGTTTTTTAAAAATATTTGATTGGGAACCATCTGAAGTTGACTGAAAGATAGGAGGCTATTTTTTTTTCTTTAAATGACTCTGTAAAAGCCCCAACTGCCCAAGGAGCTGCTGATACAGTTCTACTGAGGAATTATTGAGTCTGTCTTCTGTACCTCTATAACTGGTTTGGTTCTGCAACCCAACAGGACAGACTTCAGAGGATAATTAGGACTGCAGAAAAAACAATTACTACCAACCTGCCTTCCATCGAGCACCTATACACTGCACAAGTCAAAAAGAGGGCTATGAAAATATTTACAGACCCCTCACATCCCAGGCATAAATTGTTTCTACTCCTATCCTCAAAACGATGCTATAGAGCACTGCACACCAGAACAACTAGACACAAGAACAGTTTTTCCCCAAATGCCATCACACTGCTAAATAAATAATTCCCTCAACACTGTCCAAATATTTACAAATTTCTGCACTATTATTACCATTAATCTTCTCATCACTCCTTATCACCCATCCCCTCCCACTTGTGACTGTATGACTGTAACCTTGTCGCTGGTATCCTTACGATCTATACTGTTTCCAAATATGATTTTATTGTTTATTGTACCCTATATGACTATTATAAAGTGTTGCACCTGATGATTCTTAACTCTTGGCAAATGTAACTTTTCTTGAATGTACACTGAGAGCATTTGCACCAAGACAAATTCCTTGTGTGTCTGTCCAATCACACATGGCCAATAAAGAATTCTAATCAAATGTAATGTTCTAATCCCTTACATCAGGAGTGGAGTCTGGTTGACTGAATGGAGCTGAGCGTTTATTGGCCAGATGTCTTTTCTGATGCCTGTGCAGAGCTCACAGCAGATATTTTTTCTTTGCACCCAGAGAGAGAAATGTCTGCTACTACATAGAATCAAACTCACAGCCTCCCGATTGTGAGATGATAGCTCACTAGGCCACCACATCGCTCAAAAGGAGGCTATAGGTCAGGCTACAGAACTTTTCCCATTCAATCAACAAGAATGAACTTCTGAAAACCAAATGTATCAAAAGGAAACCTTTACTGAGATGAGACAATTCATGTAGGGATTAAAAGTAGCATCAAACGTGCCTCAGACATGCAGGAATAGATAAGGGAGTTTAAGAACTGTCCCCTTCTCTTGATGTGTATTTAGTAAAACAAAGAGCCAACATGTTTATTCCCTCTACCTCTTCTGAGAAGGATCTTTTTTGAAGTTCCCAGGAAACATCTCTCAGCAGGAATTTTTATGATCTCTTCATCCTGTGGCTGTCTCTCTCAGAGGTGACAGGTTTCCAGGCATCTGGTTTCCATCCCTCCATAGTATATCATGGGTTATCCAAATTCAATATAAGATTTAATATATCCATGTTACATCAAAAAGGATTTCTTATACCAACTTTCCCCCACCTCTTCTTCCATGAAGAATGACAGATACACGGATCTGACACTATACAAATGTTTTAAATAAATAAAAGATAAAATGTAATGTTACAGTTTGTATGTGGACCATGTTGGATAATTTTTATTCTATTAGTGAATCTTGAATTGTCATATACTATTGCTTAATATTTATTATTTGAAAATGCAGTACTTGAACCTGAAAATGAAATATCCTTTTGGTCTATGGATAATTTGATCATTGTATTATTTTTGGACTATAAGAAGCTCCGGACTATAAGATGTACTTAGCTTTTGGGAGGAAAAAAAATCTGCCTCTTTTTTTTTAATTAATATAAATCGGAAGAGCAACATGTTCAAAATCCATATAGGCAGTGTGTTGTCTGGATTTTGAACATGCTCTTTCCATTTATATTAATAAAAATATCTGCCTCTGTCTCTCAGCATCCATCCGGTATTCATCTGGCCCATTCACCTGCACTGCCTGTTCATTGCCGCCCATTTGTCACCGCCTGTTCGTGCTGCCACCACAGCTCATTCTAGAAGAGTTGATCAGTGTCACACCAACCCCCCTCCCCTTGCCACAATATTCACTGTATAAGACACACAGACATTTCCACCTACTTTTTTAGAGAGGAAGTGCTTCTTATACTCTGAAACATACCGTATTTATATTATTATGTAAACTTTTAATAACTCAATTTTCTGATATATATGCTGCATGCTAAAATTCAGTTATACATGAGTATCATTTGTGATTTAATTTTCAGTCTAAATATTTTTTCACAAATATATTCCCCTTACCTTTCCTAGTAGCTGCTGAACTTTTTCAAATCTAAGTAAAAAATAACAGCCTTTCTTTTCTTTTCCCCAGCATGGATTTTTAATAGTATTTTTTCACTATTTTATGTGTTTCAGGTTATATATCTATGGAAATGAAAGACAAATGTTAGACAATATTTAAAAATCAAAAATATTCCTATGAAGTTGCAAAATCCCTAAGCCCATAATTCTTTAATAGTTGAAACTATGCATTTATTCCAATATTTGTCCCAATGGAAAAAGGAAAATGGCAGTCCTCCAAAGCAAACCACCAAGAATGGAGCAATAAAACAGGCAGAGAGGGGAAATCTACTTTGGTATTTAAAGAAAGAGGAGAAGAAGCAAGAAGTCCTGTCTGAGATGATAAAAAATGAACCACAAAATTCTTTTTCTATTAAGACTTCCAAAGCCCAACATGAAAATAATATTAATCCCCAAAGTTCAAAGAGTTGGATAACACATAGCTTTTCAACTTCTTCCAATGTTTAAGAGCCCAAGATCTCAGTTTTCATTTTATAGATTTTAATATATGCGTACATACACACATACTAACAAAATATATAGCTAAACCAGGAAATGTAGAGTTTCTGCATCCAAAATCCTTGAAAAAGTAATCAAGATCAGTTTCTTTTAAATCAGAATAAAAACAATACCACTATTGTTGAAGAATGGAAAACAAACAGCCGTGCAATTGCAGATTTATTTAATACGGAGCACTGGTTATCTGTAAACAGTTCTGGAGTTCTATCTATATTGTTCTTTTGTGGAGATCGGCTTCTGTGCAACTTTTATTCATTTGCAGCACTCATCAGTAGTTTAGACAAAAAAAATGGGATATATGTCACTGAAGGGGACAGCAGATGAAATAGGTATACACACATGCTAAGAATATACCAATTTATATATACCAATTCAGAAATATTACAATGGATAGAAATAAAATACAACCTACCCTAGTTAAAAAGATTTAAGATCATCTGATTTAAATGTCTGCTCAGTCATTATGTGCTGATGCACTTCTTTAACTTTCTTGCTCTCCTTTCATATGGATCTTTATTCTACAACAAGATGCATACATTTGAGTAAAGAACACCATTAAGTAAAGGAATTTACTACCCACCGACAGTCTTCCAAAGAGGGTGCTAGCTTATTTAAGCCAGGATATGTGGATATCCTAATTAATATGTAATATACAAGTAGGATAATAATGTTCTTTCCATGTTTGGAACAATTCATATTTAAGAAGAATCAAGGATAACTCTTTTTCTATATTCTACCACTTTAGAATGAGAGCTAGGGACAATATCATGCCTAAGAATCTCCAGAGATATTTTGGGTTTGTATTTTATTCTATGTACTATTTTTCTACTTTTACAATGTGTCTAAGGTGAGATTCTATGCAAAACAAATAGTTATTAATTAACCATACACAAGCACTAGCTGCTTGCAATAAGTATCATTCAATTGCAGAAGTTAGAACCAACCATTATATGGCAGGGCTTTGTGTTTCCTACTATCTAATGAGCTTAGATTTTCTTAACAAACATGGAGGAAATATTCAAATGTAGTCAGTTTTAATTACTCTATATTGGCATACAGGGTTTCTCAACCACTAAGAGTTAGGGTCACTGCAAAGAAGCCCAGTCATACCATCTTTTCTTGATATATTGTTCTTCTTGCTGGTCCTCATTCTAGCAACACTCGTGCCATAACTGACTTGGAAGAGGTGAGGTTATTTTAGGAATAAGGACCTGAATTACATAAACTAAACAGGTATCCCATTCCAGTTCTGGTTCCAGAGTAAGATTTTACATCTGGATGAAAGATATCTACAGATCAGAGAGAGAGAGAGAGAGAGAGGCAGGCAGAGTGTGAGTTGACACCTCACAGTATAACGCCTGTGTTCAGTTGCAGTAGTCAACTGAGCAAGATACAGAATAGGTAAAGCAATGAAAATCTCTCCATCTGAAAACTAAACAATTGTAGATATCTCTAAGCAGAGGTGGGATTCAGCTGACTCGCACTCTACTAGTAGGCTACTTTTCTCCATTCTGCATTTTTCAGAGAATGAAAGGAAGGAGGACAGGAACAGTTATGAAGAGCACAATCAAAGCTTGCCTCTGTTCTCCACCCACTGCATCTAAAGTACACTCAAACATTTGTAGAATTCTTCTCTCTATGACTAAGGAATAGTATAATCTGTATAATCTACTTTACCCTATTTGATTAAAGTGTAACAAATTGTATTTTGCACTTTATTTACATTCAGCAAACCTTTTCCAGATGTCCTATACTCTGATATGTTTGTATCACAATACTTATACAATCAAAGCTAAGAGAAATTTAAAGAACACGTCTTCAAAGGCTCAAGACACTAGAAAAAAAAATAACTATTATTAGCTGCATGGTGAAATTAAAACAGAAATGATGTTTAGTCACATATACAATTTTAAAAAGTATTATTATTATCATCAAATGCCACCAGAATAACAACATAATTGCCTGCATGGCATCAGACAAATATTGGTTTATGATTATAATAAAGATGTGATGTAATGTTGTAAGCAACCCAGATTCTTTTCAAAACAAGATGGGCAGTGGATAAATTTAATAAATACAATAAATAAATTTGAGTTGACACCAAACAAATGCTTCTCTATCAATATACTACTAAAACTCATTCCTGTAATTTTTAACTGGATAAAACAGTGAATTGTACAACAACAATTTTTGAACCAAGGTGTATGAGATGAGCTAACTTATAGAATGCATCCAAAATCTGGGATTTTGAATTGGAATTTGGCAAATTTTATAAAACAATTTATGACATAAATATTATCAGCAAATAATTTATGGCATAATTCAAAATGTCACAAAACATTGTGCTGATGTTTGACTGTGATATACAGTTCAACATAGGCTATTTTCAAGGCAGATACATTTCTGAATATATCCCAACTTTTCCAGTTAAAGCACTACATTAGAGGCTGTCACTATTAAAGGCACTGAGGAATCTGGTAAGGAAATAAATACATCTGAAAGAATTGACTAAATGGATCACAGACTACCTAGTAAAGTTTTAATGGACAAATGGAAATAGAAAATAGTTTAAAAAATTTCGTTCTTATAAAATAACACATTAACTAATTGATCCTTTCAAATAATCTTTGTAATTGGCCCCCTTACACTTGAAGACAACACACACAAATATGCAACAGGCAATTTTCACACAGCATCTATGCAAAAAAAAAAATCTCTTCTTATTCACCACACAACACACACAAATATGCAACAGCCGATTTTCACACAGCATCTATGCAAAAAAAAATATCTCTTCTTATTCACCAAGCCTTTGTTTGGACATATTTGAAATCATTCCATATCTTTACTACATTAGGCATAAACTCTGGCTGCTAGGAAAATAACAAAATTCCCTTGGTAAAAAGCATTGATCTTTCATTGATCTATGTTTCTTGCCAGGTTTTTCATGACAGTCATCTCCAGCCTTTGCCAAGAATGCCAGAGACAGGATGACACATTTGTTGTCATCAAAAGAAATGCGCTGGAAGACTTTCATACCCTACTGAACTCCATCTTCCCAGACATACAATTCACAATGGAGAGAAAAACAGCTCAACAATTGCCAGTTTTAGACATGCTTATCAACTAACGGGAATATAAAAGTTTAGAAAGCAGAGTATATCTCAAGACTACCAACACTCCACCCATTATGAGCTTCAACAGTAACCATCCACCGTCACATAAAAACTGTTGCATCAGAACACTGTACGGCAGGGTGAGAACAGATTGTAGTACCCACCAAGCAAAACAACTGGAGAACAAGTACCTACATGAACAATTCAGGCAGAATGAGTACCCACAAATGTTTATTACAAGATCCCTGCACAAAATGCAGCGAGAAAAAAGAAAAAAAAAGGTACAAGTTCAGCTATATGGCACACCCTGCCATACATAAAAACATTGCAGAAGCAGTAGAATGCAACTTCTGAGACCTGCAAGTGGGCATTGCCGGCAACCTAGAGGCTACCATATGGGGACAATTCATGCACTACAAAGATCATTTTGGAAGTGGGAGAAACTTCTAATGTAATTTATTGGATTTCCTGTGTGAATTGCCCCTGTGACTATGCAGGACATACAGAGAAGAAGCTAACCTGCAAGAATATGAGCAAGCAGTTAAATGATAAGACCCAAACTCATTGGTAGCCTCACATTACAATAAACAAGGATATGCATTCAGTTTTGCAGCTATTAAGTTTGTCGGCTCAGCAGAGAGAAAAATAGCCAGAGAAATGATTGAAGCTTGGGAAACGGCCTCCTTGTCTGTCAACAGAAGTCCCAATTTATCACCAGGCACTTAGGAACCAAGGCCATGGTGGCACAAGAAAACAACAATTAATAGCCAGTCATCAACATCCTAATTAACAAGTAAAGTCGCATACAACTTGGTACCATATAAATACAATTTGTAGCACAGCCCCGTGCATATATTCCGAATAGAGAGATTTCCTGAAGATGGGCTCCAGCACAATCCCAAAACTTAGAAGGATAAACTTTTAGTCCTGGTAACCAGCTCAGATTGGATCTTACAGGCAGTTCTACCACCAAGCTGCAATCTTCCTTCTGATTACTTTAAACTGAACTTTATTTCACCATTCTTAATTCAGGTATCATAAAAAATGCAAAGTATTCTCCAGCCAGTGCTTACATTCATCACAGGTTTATTTTTTTTTATCTTTTTATACCTCAAATTTATCTTTTCCTTTCTTTATGATTTACCTTGTCTCCAATTTCTATTTTACCCTCTCTTTTGGAGACCCAGTTCCTTTCATCTTTTGTGCACAGTCCAGTTTGTCTTAGTGTCAGATGCCATATCTGCTATCGGTCTCCCCAGTTTGGGTGAACCAATAGCTAACTGGTAGCTAATTTTATGGCCAATTCGGCAAACCAGCAAAACTCACCCCTGGCTGGCCCCTCCCACCCTACCCCATCCCTCCCAGAGTCCCCATGTGGCTCATTTTGGATCCCAGGTAAAATACACAAAGTAGATTGAATTTCTTTTTTGAATAAAGTCTGATTTCATCTGGTTACATGGCAACCATTAATCCTTCCTGTGATTCTAAGAATCAATCTAGTTTACATATTATTCAATCCTTCATAAAAGAGTTTATAAAGAATTAGTGGCACTAAATCATAACACTAGACCAGGAGTATCAAACTCAATTTCATTGAACACCTCACCAGGATTGTGTTTGATCTCAGGGGGGCGGGATATGTGTGGGCAGAGTGGGCATGGCCAGCTCAATGTCACTCGTGTTGGGGGCGCCTGTTGCAGCCCAACTGTTCTATCAGTGAAAACTGGCTCCCAAGCTCCATTTTTGGGTGCAACTGCCTCATGCAACTTTCTGCCAGTGAAATGGAGATCGGGAGGGCTGCCCACAGCCCTCTTGAGCTCTGTTTCTGCTGGTTGTGGCACTGTGAGCCAATTCTTCGCTGTTTCCAGGGTAGACCCTCCAGGCCATATCTAAAGCCCATGTCACACCGAACCAACGGATGCAAAGAGGATGTAAAACGGACAAAAAAGCTTGCCATCCTTGAAATACACAATGTACTCACTGCCTCCATTGGCTTCCTCTCTATCCATACCAGCATCCGTTTATGGACGTTTCATCCGCTCCAAAAGTTTTGGGCTGCCCAAAACTTTTGCGCGGAAAATGTATCCAGTCCGTCCGTTCTGCATCCGCTACGCATCCATTACGCATCCATACGCATCCACTATATCCTCTAGGCGATCCGCTACGCACCTCCGTGCAACTCACATCTGCCCGGACGCAGAGAGAAGCGGAACGGATGCAGAATGGATGCAGAACGGATGCAGAACGGATGCAGCACAGAAACAAAGCGTTTAAAATGGAAAAAAACATTTGGAGAGGGGACCTATCTCGGATATTAAGGATGTCTAGAGGATGCCTAGAGGATCCTAGAGGATGCCTAGCGGAAAACCTATATTTCCTATAAAAAGGGGGAGCAACTCATCTGCATCTCACTTTCAGACAGCAGCCCAGCTGTGCAGACCTCTGCAGCCTTCATCTGACTCTTCCTCTTCCACAGCATCCAGTATGTCCACCGTGGATTGTAACAAAGTCCTTTCGGCAGCCACCATTGTTCTGCAACAGTGTGAAGCCATCTGCAGGCTCTGTGAACTCTACTGCGAGAAGAAAAAGAGGCACCCAAAAGAGTCTGGGTCCGAAGATGGGTCGGGTGAAGAGCAGAGGACGGACTGTACAACACAGCTGAATGGTGGAGCTCAGGAACGAAGACACTCGGGCGTTCCAGAACTTCATGAGGATGCCTCCAGCCATGTTTGACGAGTTTGCAGCGCTTGACACCCAGGTTGACCAAGCAGAGCAACCAGCTTCGCACCAGCCTGGAAACCTGGACTCAAGGTGGCACTCACTCTGCGCACACCTGGTCTCCGGGACCACCTACAGGAAGCATGCAGTACAGCTGGAGGGTGCCATTCCAACACCATCAGCATTGTGGTCAGAGAAGTGTGCAGGCCATCATCGAAGAATACAAGGAGGAGCTCCTCCAGTACCCCTCCACTGAAGAAGGCTGAAGAAAGTTGCAGAGCAGTGGTATCAGAAGTGGAACTTCCCCCACACCGTTGGAGCCATAGATGGCAAGCAACGTGGCTGGCAAATCTCCAACCAATTCAGGCTCCACTTATTTCAAACTCCAAGGGCTTCTTCAGCATCTTCCTCTTCTCCATGGTCGATGCTGATACAAGTTCATGTACATCAATGCTTCAGGCAATGGCTCATCTTCAGATGCGCCAGGTATACAATGGCAGTATCCTCAAGGAGGGGCTGGAATGCAACCCGCTCATCGTGGGCTTCCAGATCCAGACCCCCTGCCCAACGACATGCAAGATGTGCCCGTACTTCATCGTGGGGATGATTGCCTTCTCCCTCACACCTACCTCATGAAGCCTACACCTCCAGACGCCTCCACCCGTAAAGAGAGGATCTTCAACTACAGGCTGTCCAGGGCACAGGCAGGTGGTGGACAAACGCCTTTTGGCATCCTGGCACACAGGTTCCAGGTACTTCTCACCACCATGCAGCATAGCCCAGAGACCATGAGGAGGATCATGGAAGCTTGCTGCATCCTGCACAATGCTCATGTGCACGCCGCTATCCAGTGTTTACAGGACAGGCTTGTGGACTGTCAGAAAGGCAATGGGGACATGGAGCCTGGGAATGGAGGCAAGGGCGAAACCTGATAGACACTGAGGATGTGCAAAGGCCCCAACAAGAGCCTCACATGAAGGGAAGAAGCAGCGCAACCTCCTGAGACCTGGTGCAAGTCCCGCACCTGGAGCAGTGGAGTGGCAAGACAGGATGGTAGATGATTAATGGGTACTTCCTTCAGCCTGTCTCATCACACGGATGAGATTGGGCCATGTATGTTGGGTGGGCCCTACAATGAACAGGGCGTTTAATAAAGAGGTTGTGTTTATGTTGACATATGTGGATGATTGTTACATTATTATTGATAATAAAGGGCCATAGGTGTTGGCACCTGGAGGGTTGGACCCATACAGTCCCACTATGCTTGCACTGGAGGTTTATCTATCCCACAGCTATTACCCACATCTCCAAAGGTATCCTGCCCATCCCACTGCTATCTTAACCATTCCCACAAGCATGCAAAGGCTTAAACCATTTCTAAAAGTTTCCCACCAAGACTTTATTAAAAAAAAGAAATTGAAGCAAGTGTGTGAATCATAAATAACTTTATTAATCAAGAGTTATAAAACAAAAAAGAGTTTCTGGCACTCCTCTTGGTCGCTCAGTCTCAGGGTGAAGGGTGCAGGTGCTGTGGAGGTGGCTGGTGCTGGAGTACTTGTCATCAGCTCCTCCAGAAGCAGAAGCAGGCAAAGCGCCAGCCCGCAAGAAGAGCGAGCCCGTGCTGCAGAAGCCCCAGGAGAACCAGAGTGAGGGCCAGGGGGCGGGATGGTAGCCCTGTCCCTCTTGCCAGGGCTTGGCAGCAGATGGCTGAGGCCTTGCTGTGCTTTCCGCATGGTTTGTGGGGTTTCCTGGCTGGCAGGGAGGCTGCAGGAACCAAGGCTGGCAGAAAGGCTGGCAGGCAGGCAGGCACCAAGGCTGGCAGGCAGGCAGACAGCATGGCTGGCAGGAAGCCTGGCAGGCAGGCAGGCACCAAGGCTGGCAGGCAGGCAGACAGCAAGGCTGGCAAGGAAAGGCTGGCAGGCAGGCTGGGCAGGCAGGCAGGCAGGCACCAAGGCGGCACCAAGGCAGGCAAAGGAGCAAGGCACCAAGGCTGGCAGGCAGGCATGAACCAAGGCTGGCAGGAAGGCATGGCAGGAAGGCTGGCAGGCAGACTGGCTGGCAGCAAGGCTTGCAGGCAGGCTGGCAGCAAGGCTGGCAGGGAGGCTGGCAGGGAGGCTGGCACCAAGGCTGGCACCAAGGCTGGCAGGCAGACAATGCAGGCAGGGCAGGCAAGGCAGCCAATCCGTCCGGCAGCAGGTCTTTCCTCTGAATGGCGACCTGCTTCCGAGCTGCTTTCGTTATATCCACGGGGCTGACGCAATGCATCCCCCCGCATGCACAATTAACGCCAGGCATCCATTAGGCTTTCCGCTCTGGCATCCGCTCTGCATCCGCTCTGGCATCCGCTTCATCCGCTTGGCGTCCGCTCTTCATCTGCTTCATTCGTTCTGCGTCCGCTTTGCTGAGGCCCCCGGAAGCCCTGCGGATTGTGCCATCTGCTCCCATCCGCTTCAATCCACTGGGCTTCCGTTCCACAACCGCTCTGGCATCCGCCCTGCGTCCTCCCCGCGTACCGTGTTATCTGCTCTGGTTATAGCAAATTTTTGCCCCTTTTGAGAGCGGATAACAACGGATGGAACATTTTGCTCGTCCGCTGTGTCCTTTTTGCATCCGTTGGACGGTGTGACATGGGCTTAAGCACCCTATGGTTGATCAAAATCTAGATTCTTCTGACCTGACTCATGTTTATGTCAGTGTTCTGACCCAACCCTGTTAGCAGCAAGAAAATCTCAAACAAATGCAGCATCTCAAACCTTCACAGCTTGAATCTACAGATAAACTTATTTGTAGATAAAAGATGGCTTGCAGCCAATTAGTCCAACCAGAAAAGCCTTGACAAAATTCTTCAGATAAGCTGGAGTCTCAACACACAATGCTTGATCCTTAGAGCATTTCTGCTTTCTGCAAAGGCAAAAACCTTTTGAAACAAGGCTTATATTCCCTGGAGGGAGGGGCCATTATGTTGTATCCCTACTCCCGAGTCACCTGTGCTGCTCTAGCTGTTCTCTTCTACAAAGCAACCTGCGCTCACATGCACTTGGCACAGGCTCCTCGGGAACTTTCTCATCACTGCTGCCAGCCCCCACAATCCCTGAAGGCAGCAGTCCACTCCCTGATGGTCCCAACCCCTCATCTGAGTCCTTGCTCTCCTCCACCATCCACACCTGCTGCTAGCTAACCACAACAGCCAGTTGCAGCATCCTGGAGTCCTATAATCACATTTTGCGATGTTCTGACCAGCAAAGTCAATGAGGAATTCAGATTCATTTAACAATCATATCACTAACTTAACAGCTGCTGTGATTCACTTAACAACTGTGGCAAGAAAGGTTGTAAAATAGGATAAAACTCATTTAACAATTGTCTTGCTTAGCAATGGAAATGTTGGGCTCAGTTGTGGCCATAAGCCAAGGAGTACCTGTATTACACTAAGTATGGGGTATTCCACATTTAAATCAGTTTTGCACCATGGCACTAATCAGGTCTGATAGAAATTCTCTCAGTTCAACCCATCTCATAGTTGTGTTCTTATAACAATACCATCAAAAGAAACTATCCATTTAATAAAACAGACAAAATGCATTAAAGCATAGGGTATAATTGTGAGTGTAGTAATTCCAAAACCAAGAATAATACAGTCTACAAAATAAAATAGCTACACATCATTCTGATTCCTTGTAGGAAGGAAGTGAGCAGACTTCACAGCTTCCACATTCAGGTATTTATTTCACTGTAAACTCAGTTCTACTTTCATGTAAAACAGAGCAGAGTACAAAATACTTATTATTACACATACTGACTGATGCCAGGATTGCCTTTGCCCAGTATTGGAAACAGCCATATACACCTGTAGAGGAACTGGTTATACAAAAAGTTATGAATTGTGCNGGATAAGTTAACGCTGAGTTTAAAAGACAAGGAAGCTTCAATATTTTATAAGATATGGGAACAATGGTATAGCTGGATAGATCGGAGACAGATTAAGGATAAGTAATTATTAAATATAGAATATAGATAGAATAAGAATATAATTATACACAAATTGATATTTGTAAATATCGCATAAATGATTGTTACATGATAAGCACCACACACAGCTGTTATTGAATTACATTTTTTTTTATTTTTAATATAATAAAATTCAATAAAGTTTATTTTTAAAAAACAGAGCAACTTGGGATTTTCTTTTGAATTATTGCAGCTCTTATCAGCAGGCCATTGCCAGAAACTTTTGCCTCTCAGCTCCTGGACTCAGGTTGCCATTATGGTCCACAACCCATACCCATGAGATTAAGTACAATCAAATACTAAATGCCACTTTATGCAGCAGACTTCAGATCTGAGCTCCATTCAAGTTGTGTGCAGTAATGAAGATAGTTAGCATGTCATCAAGATAAAAACTGATTCCATAGACAACATGAGCTAAAAGGACAATGTACTCTAATTTGTAAATACACTGATAAGAGTATTGATGGGAATTTGTTCTGTTTCTCCATGAAATCATGATAGGAAGAGTTGTTTAAAGCTCAAAATTCACCAAAATTTCCCTCTTTCCCCAACACCTTAAGCCTATAAATATATTATAGCTTTCCTCTTTCGACTAAAAAATATTTCAAGTCTGTTTAAATGTTTAAGGGCATTCTCTTTGCAAATATATGCTTTAAACCTATTAATGTAAAAAATAAATGGAGCTGAATTAAGTTTAAGTGGCATATACCATATCAGGGGGTTTTCTCTTGAACACCAGGTGTGTTTCTCTGTGTTCACAGCAGAACAGGTTAAGCCTCTTTATTCAGTGGGTACTAATAAATTTAAGGTAGAAAGGCAGTTAGTTGGCCAGAGATGGTGTGGAAGTGGAAAATGTATTTCCCATTACTAAAGAAGCCAAATGCTACAGTGGAAACATGAATGTTGCATGTCATTTTGATCTGCTGCCTTTTCTTTTTTCTTTCATTAAAGCTTTAATGTTGCAATTATGGCCGTGTTGCCCTATAAAAAAAAAAGAAGGAAAAGGCAGTTTACTTTAAAAAGTGAAATTGCATAGACTACTATTTAATTATACACAAATGTAAATGGCCCATTTTTTCTATAACTGGTTATTACAGCACTGTTTTACTTTCTGAGTTTTCACAATCTCAAAAACCTACAATGCTTCCTGCTATATAATTGTTTTGTTACATTATTGTTTTCATCTTATTTTTTTCCTTTTAATGCGAGTGCAGTAGGAGAATAAATCTTGGTTTTAAGCCAGCCAGTACTTCATCTACTTAAGCTTTTATAGATGAAGATTGCTGTAATTATCAGAATACCCGCTTATTTTGAAGTATTATCTTGGCAACCTGCTGGCATTTACAACCAATTAACAAGCACTGCCCATTAGCTGCATAAGGGGTATCGCGGAGTAAACCTATTGTGTGCTAATTTTCTATTTTAGATAATCAGTTTGGCCATCCAAAATGGAAAGAGGAAGAAAAGAAAGGTTTGACACGCAGTGGCAAGCGTGTAAAAATTACTACATGCATCTAAGAGACAAAGGTATCCAACAACTCAGTGATTACTTCACTGTCGTCACTTAAGTATTTATTCCCTTTATCTCTTCTGGAAGATAAATTATAAAGTAGAGCTTCAGCAAAGTAATCATGTGTCTTTTTAAAAAAAACTGACTGGCTTCTCCTGTCTCCTCCTGTCTATAATTACATCAAATTGTACTTGTGTTAAACACTATTTAAAAAGATTCTTTAAAAAAAAGAAAAAGACAAGAAAACAGCAACTGTTGGGGAAAAAACCTCCAGCCTCTTCCCATTACAATTGGAAATGGGGATGCAATTAGGGCTTCTTCAAAGATATCTGTGGTACACTGCACTATGTGCCTACACTGTTCCAAGCATCTTACTCTCTTGCAACGGATGAGCAAAAAAGTTTGAAAAATGAAGTGTATCTGTGTACAGAGAAACAAACAAAAAGAATAAAAGAAAAAGTCATAGATCTTGCATAGAAGCCCCTGCTCACCAGTAAAAACTCTTGGCCGAGCCGGGCTGATAGTATAAAAGAAAGAAAATGACCTGCTGTTTGCCATTGTTATGGGAATTAATTGTTCCCCTCTCACAAATCCATAAAGAATAGTTTCAACAGCAGAGTGGAATTCTTTGCTCCTGAAATCGAAAGGTTTTCCCTTTGTTTATCAAATTATATAAAAACATATTTTTGGTTGATACTAACATTTTCATGGGCTTGTCTCTTAAAATGGCAGGAAAACTAACTGGCACAGGACAGTCAAGAGGACCTCTAAAGTTCCCTGAGAAATGTTCAAAGCCAAGGCCAAGGCAAGCACCAGATTTTTCACCAGATTTCCAGACTCAAAATGAGGCTCTTCCATGATCTCCAAGCCAGATTCTGTCTTCCAGAGTGTTTTCAGAATGCTAAGATGAATCTATTTCCACAAGAGAAATGGGAGATGTCCTCTCCCCCACCCCATGCCCTGTCCCGCAAAAAATATACACCTAAAAGGCAGTTCTTCAGAAGACTACACTACCCAATAAAAGGCACTAGTGCTAAAGACAGGAAACAATTATTTTATATACAGTAATCCAAACTGATTCAGGCCTAGCTCTAACCAGAACATACCATGGCCTCCGAGTTAGTGTAAAGGATAAGCTTACACAAATGCTGGTAAGTCAATCTTCTTCCCTTATGAGCTACTCTAAAGTTGATCCTGAACCATCCCATGCCATTCTGTTATTTAGTTGTCACAATTTAGTAATATGCAACTGATATAAAATACCTGCCTCAATTTCTATACTCACAGGAGTCTTGAAAAGCATAGTGGACTGGGTGAAAAAGTACTTCCTTCCTTCACCAGCCATAGGAAAGGGGAGCCACCTAGCAGATTACAGTCACTTCAATCAGTTAAGGATGGAAAAAGATAATGTGCAATGAAGGGGAAAACCCAAAATGTATTATCTTTTTGTCCTTTCTCCACTTACCTCATAGCTAAACATCAAACTTACTTTGTAGATGTGTAACCTGCAACACCAGCATTTTTTAAAAGAGCTGCTGCTAGGAACACAGTCCAAAATCTGCTTTGAGTGTTTTGAATAATCAGATGGACCAATACTTTCTATTAAAGGCTGCAAAACTAATATTAAAATTGAAGCCCAAATTTTGAGTTCTCCACTGATTATTCAGGTTGTTGACTTCAGTGGCCAAAACTCAACAGAAAATAAAATGCCATTATGTTGGTTGCAGTGAGAAGAAAGTAGTGCTAACTGAAACATTCTACTCCATGCCCTGTCCTGCAAAAAATACATGCCTAAAAGGCAGTTCTTTAGAAGACTACACTACCCAATAAAAATTGGGTTCCAAAATTAGGTTAGGTATTTTGTGTTAATTTTGTTATGTGAATGCAACCTCTGTGCACAAATTTGTGGATAATAGCTTAGCTACCCTTAAGTCAGGTATCATACAATTCAAATAAGGGGTGTACATAAGCGCACAATCATGCCTACCATCCCTGTCCTATTGTCCCCAATTATTAGTTCCTATTTCTTATATTTAAACTTATGTTTATTCTTATTTCTATTGTATTGTAAGCTTTTTACAAAATAAATAAATAAATAAATAATCCAAAAGGCTAGCAAGGCACCTACACACTTCACTAGAATGAAATCAAACTATCTTTTACTAGAAATATATCAATTGTTGCTCATGGGTAATTATTTGCTTTGATTTCTTTCTTTTTCTATTGGTGCAGGTGGTTGACCCAAATAATGATGTTCCTATCTTCACTGTGTCTGAGCATCTCATTTGTTTGTTAATCTGTTTATTTATATTCCACTTTTTTATTACATTGTCAAAGATAAATGTAAAAGATAAAATATTAAGATAACTGAAAATGTTTTATTTTCAATAATATAATATAAATATACATTATATTATATAAATCTAAAATACAATTCCTCAATATACTGAGACTGCAACTTTTAGCATGTTGGTTTTCTAGAAAATTGTGATGATTAATATCATCAACATCAATATGAGTGTGACAATTGTTTCTGAACGCAATAATTTATGAAATGTGATGCATGATCTTTCTTCAGAGTCTCCTCTTGCTAAATGCAGCTGAAATGTTTAAATCTGAGCAGAATTTTAAAATCTGATTGGATCCTTACTATTCCATAAATGAGAATAGTTGAATGGTTCCTGCTACAAAATTATAGGGAAGGCATTTTATTAAATGAAGTGAGCAATAATATGGTGTCTTTTATTTGTCCCCTGGGTATTGGATTCATACTTCGCTTCAGTATAAGTTAGACAAAATTAAGACTATGATTATGCTAAACTGATAAAGCCTATTAAAGATAGGGGGTAGCTTGAATTGAAACAAAATCATAAAGGATGATCAATCATGCAATTAGTAAAAATTGAGCAGACAAAATAAAAATCTATTAAGTCATAAATAAAAGAGAAAAAATGTATTTGGTAAAATGATGAGTTGATTTGGTTTAATTATTTTGAATTAATTACTATTGGCTACAATAACTGGAAATGTAAAAAGAAAAGGTATAAAAATATTCCCATAAAAAGGACTTCCTGTTTGGGCTTCTTTGGTGACGGACCGAAATCACGATTGTCTGCAGTTTTGATCCATGCTCGCTGCTGGAGTGCCCCAAGCCGCTCGGATTCAGGGCTGAAGCCACCCCATAGAGGTAATGAAGAAGGGGGAGCCATCAGTGGGGTTGAGGAGAGCTGCATCTCTCCTCCTCTGCTGGCCATTACTCCTTTCCCAAAGGCGGTTGCAGCGATGGTCAGAAATGGCCACCTCAAAGAAGAACCCGAGCGGACAAGATTGTGCAGGAGGAAGTTTAAAGGAGAAAGTTTGACTGACCGGGTTGAATGGAGAACATCTGTTTAACGCTGGAACCTGAATTTTAAAGACTAATTACTATTCTTAAAAAATATTTTAAGGCTGTGAAAAGAAGAAAGGGAAAGGAAACAGCATTGGGCTTTTTTCCACTAACGTTGACAGTTCTTAACTGACTTGGACATCAAGAAGAAGAGATTCAAATAAGAAATTGATACTAATCCACTCTGACATTTATAGGCTATTTCTAGCTGAAAATAAAGTGTCAAAGGGATAAAGATTCTTGGATAATTTAAAAATTTCTTTAAAAAAAAGAAAGAAAGCAGCGGAGGGAAAAAAGGAAAAAAGAGGGTGGAACCTGGAAAAGTGGAGGAAACCACCTGGAACTTAAAAAATTGATAATGGAATTTTAACAAGGCTTGCAAAAAGATACATTGTAGCTGAAACTTTGTTATAAGAGAACAAGCCCCTGGAAAGAGAAAGTGAGAAAAGAAGCAAGAAACAGTTTTGATTATGGATGATTCCTGGACTTTGAATGGAGGATCCTAATGAATTAAAATGAAATCAATTTGGGGCTGGTTTTAAAATTTTTTAAAATGGCAATCATTCCTTGAAAGTTAAAAATGAGACTTAAAGAACAAAAAGAAGAAGCACAAGATGGAAGAGGATCTTTTGGCTTTGCTATTTCAATTATTTAGAAATGGAGTCTTGAACTATGAAAAACAACAAGAAAATGCTGGCAGAACAAGGAAGGGCGGGATAACGAAGAACCCATCTAATGGACCAAGCAATTTTAAGCGGGGTAAAAGGGAAAGGGAGCTAAAAACTTAAGCACTGAAGCAACAACCAAAAAGAGTATTTGAAAAGTAATTCATATATTCAGGAAGAAGCAGAAGGGAGAATCACAGAAGAGACAATCAGATAGAAAAGGGAATAAAAGGGGAGGGAGAAGAAGAGAGGGAAGAGGAAAGGAAAAGAAGCTACAAAAGACAAGAAACAAGATATAGAGGTACAGGAAAAATGTACAAGATATAAAGGGTATAAACCTATTTGAAAGACACAGACAATGGTTAAAATTTAAACTGAAGGAGAGGATTTCTGCAAGGGATAGCATTGTTATATTAGAAATAGAAAAGAGTTAGAAATATGATTAAAGATTATTTAAAGTGATAGAACAAAATTATATTGATGTAGTAGGAATATTTTTCGTAAAGAAATAAGGCTCTCAATGATTTAAAAAGAAACGTTTAAAAAAAACTGAAAAGAAACATGGAAGATTTTTATCTGTTGATAAGATGAACTTGAATATAGAATAATAATTTTATTGACTACTGTTAATAACTATTGTTTGGTTTTGTATTTAAAGACAGTAATAAGTAAATTGAAATATGGATGATTAAAATGAAAGACAACTGATATTACTAGTAATGTTTGTTAAAAGAAATCAAAATGTAAAAAGATGGTTATTAATATTAATGGCAGAGCATGTACTTGAATAGAATAATTATTCCTTTACTATTGATATATATATACATATATATATATATATATATATATATATATATAATTATATATATATTCATATATATATATATTTTCATATTCCACACAGAAGCCTGATGATGGCAGATGAGATTCTGCTGAAACGTTGCTACAACTTTAACAGAACTACAATGACGTGGGATAATACCCGAAGGAAGCTAAACAGCACACACACACACATATATATATATATATATATATATATACTTTTTTCTTTAAGAATTTAAGTGTGTGTATAAAGTGTGTATTTTAAGGGAATGTACAAGCAGAATTCAGCTGAAAAATAGGTATGTGTTTTATAAAATAGAGATAGAAAATGAATGTTATAACTGTAAAGATGTAACTTAAATTTTTAAATAAGATTGAAAAAAGATACAAAGGTGTTATACTCCAGTCTAGTAATTACTGGGGAGAATTTGTTTTATGAGAAAAATAATATGAAATTGTAAACAGGACAGACAAAAGTATAAAAACATTGATTAGAAAGATTTTTAAAATTAGAAAAAGATATGTAATTGAATTAAGAAAGAAATGAGATATATAAAAATAAGGCTATAGAAAGTAAAAGGGAAAAGAAAAGCTATTGAAAAAATTGTGAAAATAGTTATAAGATATGGATTAGAATGTATAAGATAAATATGTATTGAGTTTATATCTGTATGGAGAAATGATAACTCAGAGCCATGCTGTTCTCAAAAAAAAAGATATTTTATTTGTTTTTGTATGTTTTGTGAAAACTTAAATAAACTTTTATTTTAAAAAAATATTCCCATAAAATGATGTGAGTAAAAAAAGCTACTTAACCATATGAAAAGTTAAGCAATAATCAAAAGATCAGCCATTGCCCTCTTAATACAATTAGCTTTTCCAAACCTGACCCCTTCCAAGAGATCTTTTATTTATGATTATCCTTCCTCCACATCCAGTGTTACCATTGATCTTCTACTGTAGATTAGAGAGAGTTGCAGATTAGAGAAAGAGTAGCAATGAAACCATAGTCACCTTATCCTGGAATAAACCCCACTGAATGAATGAAACTGACTTCTAGGAGCTCATCCAGACACAACGCACAACTTGCAATTTGTACTGTCCTTTATCCCTGTCTGTTCTGCCTCAGTTACAAGGGCAGCAAATGATGCCTTCTTTCCTGTTTTAATGCAAGTGCAGTTAAGGGCAGCAACTGGTTGTGAATATATTACCCCTCCAATAAGCCAGTTTGGTGTGGTGGTTAAGGTACTGGCCTAGAAATTGGGAGACACTGAGTTCTAGTGCAGCCTTAGGCAGAAAGCCAGCTGGGTGGCTTTGGGACCATCATTCTTCCTCAGCCCACCTCACAGAATTTTATGGGGAAAATAGGGGGAAGAAGCTGTGTTGGATACATTCAGCACTTTGAGTTATATGTAAAAATAATAATAAAGGCAGGATACAAACAAATAAATAAGGTATGTTTGAGAAACTTATAAAGTAGTAAAGGTGGAATAAAAATCAAATAATAAGCTTCCCGCTCTCACCTGCTGCTTGGGGAAAACTGCAATTGTTCTCTTTCACACTGTACTGGAGCAAGCCTGAGAGATGGGAATTGGTGAATCAGGGACCTGGAACACTTCCTTCCCCAGAAGTTCTTAGAGCTCTGTGATCAGTTTAATAATTATACTGAAAACAAAGCAGATACTGTGTGGCCTTCAAGTTGCCTTGTGGTTGATCTGCATAGCAATCTTGCTGCTGCTGCTGTTCTATTCCCATTCAGAACTTTGCCTTTAAGATACATCCAGTACATGCTTCAGTAGTCCTCCTACTCATTCATTCCTATTTTTAGGCTATTTGTGTTTTTTAAACAGCAATCTAGTGCTGTTTCATAAGAACAGATTAGACCTTGCAGAAGACCCTACTGAAGATTCCACAGAGTTGTGCTTTAGAAAGGGATGCCCAGGCTTCTGTGGATGCCTGCTTGTGGGAGCTATATGCAATGCCAGTCCAACAGCACCAGCCAAACTGGAGGGCAGCTCAACAGCTGGAGGGGAGAGGCATTATATTTCAGTGCAAGCAGCTGAAGGAGCTGGGGGATCCCAACCCCTGACCATGCCATCGCTGCATCTGGTACTGAAGCACCAGAAATCCTGCGTATAGTGAGATTAAAACAGATAGACAGACTTTAGCACTAGTTCAACTTAGTATAATGTTAGGAGGTCTCCAATAACAACTGGGAGACAACAAAAGAAGCATTGTAAATTGATGTCCTTAAAGAATAGTTACTGGAACATCTTTGAGCTACAATAAGGTCCTGATGAGCCTTAAGCAGATTTGACTCAGTTGGTGTTTTCAGTAACAAATAAGCAAATGTTAACCTTTGCTAGTCATCTTGTCTCCTGAAGTCTTTTTCCAGTCAGCGCTGGGTGTTCTAAAGGCAAATGTAAATAGGAGATTGTGTTTTATACAAACATTATGCAAACATTCAGAGACATTCCAGGGATCTTTCCTTTCATTAATGCTCCACTTCCAAAGTCTACAAAATATGATTGGCAACTATTTTTCAACTCCAGCAAAAAGGCATCATTACATCATTAAAAAGGCAGGCAGATGTGCATCTCCTTGTGAGGGCTGATGCTGCAACATAATCCAAATCAAGAGCCTGAGACTAAACATGGTGCATGGAGATACCCTCCACCTGCAAAGCTGAGAAATGAGTAACTGTATATTTGTTACCTCACAAAGGTAGGGGAAGAAGCAGCAGTTTTACATTCCAGGGCTGTTAAATACTGAGGGCTGGTTTGAACTTTTTCATTGTTAGAGCTTCTTTTGTTTGCTATAAAAACAACTTATCCATTTGAGCTTTGCCCTTGACATTCTGATTGTCAGCTTCTGAGTGCTCTTGATGTGTAGGGATTTGTGGAGGGGTATGTGGAGGGATCTAAAGAGTGTTTTAATGCCATGAGCAGGTTGAAGCTAGTGAAACAAGGATGGAAAAGGATGTAGTAGAAGTTTTATTTGTTTACCACAAGCCCTTCCTTCCTGTGGTCCACCTGAAGAGACATAACTTCAGATGCCAAAGGGGCTGATCAGAGTCTCTGTTCTAACTGCGAAGAGGGAAAGGGAATGCAAGTCTAAGGCCATGAAATATATGGTTCCAGATAATTAGGTCTGCTATCTCTGGTCTGCTAGGGTCCAGAAAATGACTGGATAGAAGCAAAGAATTTGGAATTTTATGTATGTTTTTATGGCCCTCTGCTGATCATCTGGACTTTTGCAGCTGAGATATGAAAGCCCTAATTTTATACTTGTAGGTAAAGCAGAAATTTCCCATCTGGGGACAGGGTGGGACAGGCCTTTGAAGTCTGTATGGCTGCTCTCAAAGAAAACTTTTATTTTTAACTTGGGCAAGATTGCTTTATTGTTTTTCTGGAAAATCGATACAGTAGAAAAATATTTTGTTAAATTTCAAGTCTGCTCAAGTATGGAAGGAAGAAATCCAAATTTTACACCAACTAAAAGTCTATAACCGTGTAATCTAATTGGGGAGGGGCATATACATGCTTCCAATACAGGGTAGGAGAAGGACATAAATAAACAGAACCTCCCCACGATGGAATATGAGGGCAAAGACACCATCTTGCCATTTCAACTCAGGGTTTTTTGCTCTCCCTCCCTTGACTGATTGTGTGCCATCAAGTCATTTTCAACTTATAGTAATCACAAAGATTTTATCCATGATGATCTGTATCTAAGCTGGTCCCTCAGCACTTCCTGTCGCACTCCCATTGCCACTGTAACTGAGCCAATCCACCTGGTGATAGTTGCCTTATTCTTCTCTTTTCTTCCATCTTTCCCAGTATTAGAGCCTTCTCCAGAGGGCTGGCTCTTTGCATGACATGTCCAAAGTGTGTCTGGTTGCTTGTGTCTTCAATGAGAACCCAGGGTTGATTTGTTCAACAATCCATCCATTTCTTTTCTTGGCTGTTCCACCATATCCACAAGATGGCCCAAGTAACAGGCCAAATTGGTAGTTAAAAAAAAAAAAAAAGGCTCCAATGAGAAGAGAAAAGCGCCAGATTGGCCCTCCCATCCACCCCTGCACTTTTCTCTTCTTTCTCCTCTCAGCTAATTGGCACTGCAGACCTCAACTGGTATGGGAAAAGCTGTACATGCACTTAACTGCACTTAGCACGCAGGTTAGGTGTGCGCACATGCGTGTACAATCACCAAACTGGTAGTGGAACAGGTAGGATCCCACTGCTGAACTGAAGGAATGTTTTTTCCCCATTTTGGTTTCCCAATGAGTGAAGATTAGCAGAGTAAACCTTTTCCACATTCCACCTATAAGAAAAGAATACGTGTTTCTGGCTGGCTGGTACCCTGATTTTAGAAGGCCCTTTATAGAAAATAATTCTCATGCCAACAATGAATCCTGCTATTTATTTATCTGATGCAGGCTTAAATATTTATATATGTGTAGGGATTTAGGGTGTGGTTTTTTTGCGGGTTGAAATATTTTGTATTGTCTTCTAGCTTAATTATAGCTGTTTAAGTATTACTTCTCTAGTGTAATGTACATCTGCTTTTTATGCATGTTGCTTTTTTGTAGATGTAATCTATAGTTCTGTTAAAAACAAAATAAAATATATAAAAGTATGCATGTGATTTCATTCTGAGTCTATGTATCTGCATAATCCCAGAGAACAAGAATTGGTCCATTTCCACAGAACAGTCATCAAATAAACCAATGTCCTGTATATTAAAAGTGCTTCTTATAATTGGCACATGGAAATGATTGAGGTCCTTTTCTATCAAGTTCTCGACATTTGGGTACATTTTTCTCAGTTATTATTCAGAGGTATTGTTGTTTTATTTCAAAATTGAAACCATTTCCTTTTTCCTTTTGCATATGTTAGCAATATTCAGCCCAAATATTTGAAAATAGGCAATCCCAAGCTCTTCGAGCAAAGTTTTGACACACGGAACAAAATCAGCTTGGCCATATTTTCCCACTGGAAAAAAAATGATCTTTTTGCTGAAATTTTGCTGAACTTCTATCAGAAATTTCAGTAGTTTTATTGAAACATTTGGTATCACTCAACTTTAGATGCTTGGTCCAAGAAAGGGGTTTTCGAATTTCACGCTGTATTAAATTTAGTTGCAATCCCATCACAAGTTTAAGGAAATGACACATATTCCTAGGGTGTGCAAACCTCAGGAATTGTCCCAGACAAACTAAGGGATTTTTTAAATAAAGTTATGCTATCCATCCATTTCCACTGATCCTTTCACCTATGATAGGGCTACTATATCTGGACAGAGGGTTTTCCCACCCACCTCCCTTGGTTATTTAGTGACCATTTGTCCATCACAACCACAGTATTCTAGTCCTATTCTACTGAAATCTAACCCTAGTGATTTATAATAGCTTCTTTTCATTATCATTTCCAAATAGCAATAGTGTGGGTCAGCTTTTATCACTTTAGTGATGGTGTAATAGAGCAAAATGGGGTATCACATCTTCTCACTGCAACCTGAAATATTGAACTCATGGTATTACGTTAAATGATTTTTTTTTGTTGCTTAGAATGGAAAATATGCATTCACAGGAATCACTAACTGTTTATGCATAGTCATGGCAGGTAATATATGTAGTATATGCAATATATTAATAAATATTGATCACTCAGGTCATTTCAAATATTGAATTATATGCCCTCTCCAGGACCCTTCTTTATAGAAGCCCTGTACCCAATCTGTCGCTGCCCTGATAAGCATACTGTGCAAACTGAATATGTTCATCAAACCTGTATAAGTAGCTCATTCCAACCCAAAGCAAGAAGAAATTTTCTGCCTATTTTGTTAGAAGCTACACTGAACAGTTCTGTGCCATCTGAGCCCCATTTTGAGATGCCAAGCAAAGGTTCCACTGGTCATTGGTAATTTGGCCTCGTTTTTTTTTTTTAGAAGCAACTTTTCCAAACAACCTAAAAAAAGAGTTTTCTCTAACCGACCTGAAGAGCTGAGCTTGGGGAGACTCAGGTAGGTCGCGGGCAAAGGTCCATTCCACCAGTGGGGTTCAGATCTTTAGCAATCTCAACATTGAACCTGAAGGAGAATTCACCATTTAAAGTCCCTCTTTCTTCTGGAAGCAGGGTGGTGATGCTTATTCTATTTAATCCCAATATAAAAGCAAGATCATAAAACATAAAATAAAATATTCTCTCCATTTATTTAAAGCTAGGGATAATCTTACATTAACAATGACAGCTCTAGAGAAGGCTAGAATAGAACAGAACAGAACAGAACAGAAGGGACCTTGGAGATCTTCCAGTTCAACCCCCTTGTTAGGCAGAAAACCCTATACTATTTCATACAAATGGTTATCCAATCTCTTATTAAAAACTTCCAGTGTTTGAGTACCCTCAACTTCTGGAGGCAAGTTGTTCCACTGATTAATTGTTCTAACTGTGAGGAAAACTTTCTCCTTAGTTACAGGTTGCTTCTCTCCTTGATTAGTTTCCATCCACTGCCTCTTGTCCTGCCCTCAGGTGCTTTGGAGAATAGCTTGACACCCTCTTCTTTGTGGCATCCCCTGAGATATTGGAACACGGCAATCATGTCACCTCTAGTCCTTCTTTTCATTAAACTAGACATACACAAATCCAGCAACCGTTCTTCATATGTTTTAGCCTCCAGTTCCCTAATCATCTCTGTTGCTTTTCTCTACACTCTTTCTAGATGTCGCAACATCTTTTTTACGTCATGGCAACCAAAACTGAATGCAGCATTCCAAGTGTGGCCTTACCAAGGCATTATAAAGTGGCGTTAACACTTCACATGATCTTGATTCTATCCCTCTGTTTATGCAACCTAGAACTGTGTTGGCTTTTTTGGAAGCTGCAGCACACTGCTGGCTCATATTTAAGTGATTGTCCAATCTAGCTGTCTAAACATTTGCTAGATTGCCTAACTAAAGCACATGTCACACTGCACCAACAGATGGAAAGAGGATGTAAAACGGAGAGAAACACTTGCCATCCGTTGGTTAACACGATTCATCCGTTTTGTACTCACTGCCTCCGTTTTTCATCCTCTCTATCCGTCCAGCATCCGTCGACTGAGGTTCCATCCACTCAAAAAGTTTTGAGCTGCTCAAAACTTTTTGAGCGGAAAATGTATCCAATGCGTCCGTTCTGCATCCGCTACGCATACAGGGAACATCCGTTCTACATCCGTTGTCATCCGTTACGTGTCCGCTACATCCGCTAGGCATCCGTTGCGCATCCACGCAACTCAAATCCACTCCAGCGGAAAGCGGACACAGGGAGGAAGCAAAACGGACGTGGAATGGACGCGCAGCATTAGTAGCACGGAAGAGAAAGGATGAAAGCGGATGCAGCTCGCATACAAAGCATTTAAAACGGAAAAACGTTTGCAGAGGGGACCTATCTCGGATATTAAGGATGTCTAGAGGATGCCTAGAGGATGCAAAAGGACACATAGTGGAAAACCTATATTGCCATAAAAAGGGGAGCAACTCACCTGGATCTCACTTTCAGTCCAGCAGCCCTGCTGTGCAGACCTCTGCAGCCTTCATCTGGCTCTTGCTCTTCCACAGCATCCATTGATGTCCACCATAGATCATAACACAGTCCTTTGGGTAGCCACTATCGTTCTGCAACAGTGCGAAGCCATCTACAGGCTCTTTCAACTGTTCTATGGGAAGAAAAGGAGGCGGCCAAGAAGTGTCTGGGTCTGAAGATGGATCGGGTGAAGAGCAGAGTACGGACTGTACAACAAGCTCATGGTGGAGATGAAGAACGAAGACCCTCGTGCATTCCAGAACTTCATGAGGATGCCTCCAGCCATGTTTGACGAAGTTGTGCAGCGGCTGACACCCAGGTTGACCAAGGCAAACAGCAACTTCTGGCCCAGCCTGGACCCTGGCTCAAGGTGGCACTGACTCTGCACGACCTGGCCTCAGGACCACCTACAGGAGCATGCAGTATGCCTGGAGGGGGTGCCACACAACACCATCAACATTGTGGTCAGAGAAGTGGTGCAGGCCATCATCAAAGAATACAAGGAGGAGCTCCTCCAGTGCCCCTCCACTGAAGAAGGCTGGAAGAAAGTTGCAGAGCAGTGGTATCAGAAGTGGGAACTTCCCCCACACCGTTGGAAGCCACAGATGGCAAGCACGTGGCCTGCAAAGCTCCAGCCAACTCAGGGTCCACTTATTTCAACTTCCAAGGGCTTCACAGCATCATCCTCTTTGCCCATGGTCGATGCTGACTACAAGTTCATATACATCGATGCTTCAGGCAATGGGTCAGCTTCAGATGCCCAGGTATACAATGCCAGTGACCTCAAGGAGGGGCTGGAACGCAACTTCATCATGGGCTTCCCAGATCCAGACCCCCTGCCCAACGAACACGCAAGATGTGCCCTACTTCATCATTGGTGATGACGCCTTCTCCCTCAGAACCTACCTCATGAAGCCCTACACTTCAAGACACCTCACCCGTGAAGAGAGGATCTTCAACTACAGGCTGTCCAGGGCAAGCGGGTGGTGGAGAACGCCTTTGCATCCTGGCCAACAGGTTCCAGGTACTTCTCACCACCATGCAGCATCGCCAAAGACCGTGAGGAGGATCGTGGAAGCTTGCTGCATCCTGCACAATCTCATGCGCACCCGCTACCCAGTCTTGCAGAACAGGCTCGTGGACCTCCAACAAGAACAATGGGGACATGGAGCCTGGGGAATGGAAGCAAGGGCGAAACCTGATAGACACTGATGTGCAAGGCCCCAACAGAGCTCACGTGAAGGGAAGAAGCAGCGCAACCTCCTGAGACACTGGTGCAACTCCCCACCTGGAGCAGTGGAGTGGCAAGACAGGATGATAGATGATTAATGGATGCTTCCTTCAGCTGTCTCATCACACGGATGATATTAGGGCCATGTATGTTGGGTGGGCCTACAATGAACAGGGCATTTAATAAAGAGTTTGTGTTTATGTTGACATGTGTGGATGAAATGATTACATTATTATTGATAATAAAGGGCCATAGGTGTGGCACCCGGGAGGGTGGACCATACAGTGCAACTATGCTTGCACTGGAGTTTATCTATCCCACAAGCTATTACCCATCCCAAAGGTATCCCTGCCCATCCCACAGGTATCCTTACCCATCCCACAAAGCATGCAAAGCCTTAAACCATTTACTAAAAGTTTCCACCAAGACTTTATTAAAAAAAAGAAATGAAGCAAGTGTGTGAAGCAAAGATAATCTTTTATTAATAACAAGCTGTAAAAGAAAAGTGACCCAAGTCAAGTGTCCAAAGCAAAAATAAAGTCAACAGGTAGCCACCCAGTCTCTGGCACTCTTCTTGGTCACTCGGAGGCGTGCCCAGTCTCAGGGGTGAAGGGTCCAGGTGCTGTGGAGGTGGCTGCTGCTGGGAGTGCTGGTCTGAAGTGCCACTGGGGTGCCTGGCCCCGAGAGGGACAACAGGGACGGTGTGTTGAGGAAGCTCTCAGACAGCTGGCTCAGCCATGATGTTGAGAGCCCCTTCCTCCATGATCTGGGGTGTCAGCCCCAATACCGATGACAGATATACTGAGGGCGGGCTTGGCTGTGGGGTGGAGGAAGGAGCAGTGTAGTGGGGGCTGTCTGGTCTGCAGCTGGGTGAGGACTAGCGTCGATGGCATCGGTGGCGTGGGTGGCATCGGTGGCATCAGTGGCACCAGTGGTGTCCGATGTACATGTTCCTGGACTGGGAAGGGCTGCTGCCTGTGCTGCTGGACCTCCTGGTAGCCGTAGCCTTGGTAGGGAGAGGCCTGTGGAAAGCCTTGGAAGGGCAGTGACATCACCTGGGGTGGAGGAGCAGGGCCTGGACTGGGTGGGAAGCAGGTTCATCTTGGTCTGGGAGGAGTTGTGAAGAAGATCGGTGATCCTATCCTTCACCACCTGGTACTGGGGTTCTGTCATGTTCATGAGGGTCTGATTCACATAGGTGAGAAGGGCTTGCGGTTGGAGGATGGGGCGTCGGTGTGTACCAGCTGAGAGAGGAGATCTACGCTGCTCCTGATGGTGTCTCTTAACTCCAGCAGGACAGTGTGGCTCTGTCCCTCCGGTTTGCCTCTCTGCCTTTCTGTGGAGGTGGAGCTGGGGGGTGGATGCGGGTTGGGCTATGGTGGAAGTGCCGTCTCCTTTCTCCCCACTGCATCAGGGGGTCCTCCACATGCTCCGCCATGGGTAGTACAAGCTGTCGGGGGGGTCTCCGTCGTGGCACGCTCCACAGATACCTGCCTGGAGACAGGAGCTGACTCTCTGCCAGAAGAGACTGGCCCTCAGCAGGCTGCCTGAGAGAGAGGGAGGGGCTGCTCCTCGGTGGCGGATTTCACCCTCCAGGAAGCTGCACTTGGCCATCATGTAGCTCTCTCTTGTCCGTCAGCTTGACCGCGGCCTGGCCAGATTTCTTGAGATGCAGCTTCCCGTACCAGGTGTGCATGTGCTTCCACCAGCCGAGGGAGCACCTCCGAAGTGTGTAGCCCAGGCTCTCCACCTTCTCTCTCCAAGCAGCCTGCTTCCGCTTGGTGTCCCTATAGAGCCTGTGTCCCTTCCGCCATAGATACTCGTTCTCCCTCAGCCACTCCAGCACCTCCTCCTCATGGTCCTCTTCTATGTTGTATTGCCTCCTCTCCCGTTCTCACATCTGCCTCTTCCTCCCTTTGGTAGGCCATATGGGCCCTCATCAGAGGGGCTTCCAGGTTGTAGGGGCTGCTCCTCCACACCACCAGCAGCAGCAGCAGCAGCAACAGTAGCAGCAAAAGCAGGGCCAGCAGGACCACCAGCAGGCAGCAGCAGCAGCAGGACCAGCAGGACCAGGATCAGCAGCAGCAGAGTAAGCACCAGCAGCGCCAGCAGCACGAGCAGGACCAGGAGCACCAGCCAGGACCAGGAAGCACCAGCAGGACCAGGAGCACCAGCAGACCAGCAGGACCAGCAGGACCAGGAGCACCAGCAGGACCAGGAGCACCAGCAGGACCAAGACGAGGAGCAGAGCCAGAAGGTAAGCACCAGCAGAAGCACCAGCACCAGGAGCAGCGCCAGCAGAGTAAGCACCATCAGAAGCACCACTGCCAGAAAGCAGCATCAGCAGAGTAAGCACCAGCAGAAGCCCCACCTCCAGAAGCAGCATCAGCAGAAGCACCACCGCCAGAAGCAGCATCAGCAGAAGCCCCAGCCCCAGAAAGTGAGCCCGGGCTGCAGAAGCCCCAGCAGAAGCAGAAGTGAGGGCCAGGAGGTGGAGGGTGGGCCTGTCCCTCTTGCCAGGGCTGGCAGCAGATGGCTGAGGCTTTCTCTTCTTCCCCATGGTTGTTGGGGCTGCTGGCTGGGCTGGCTGGCTGGCTGGCTGGAGAGCTGTGTCTGGGAAGCAGGTCTTTCCTCAGAATTGGTGACCTGCTTGGGAGCTGCTTCCCTTTATATCCACGGGGCTGATGCAATGCATCCTCCCCGCATGCACAGTGAACGGTAGGCATCCGCTAGGCATCTGCTAGGCTTCCACTAGGCATCCGCTAGGCTTCCGCTATGCATCCGCTTCATCCGCTCGGCATCCGGTCGGCATCCGCTGTACCCATTCCGCATCTGCTTTGCTGTACTCCCCCGGAAGCCTTGCGGATGTGCCATCCACTCTCATCTGCTTTCATCCGCTAGGCTTCCGTGGAGCATCCGCTTTCCATCCGTCCTACGTCCTCCCCCCATCCGTTCCTTTCCGGGTTGTCCACTCTGGTTATGCAAATTTTTGCCCCTTTTGAGAGCGGATAACAATGGATGGAACATTTTTCTCGTTCGCTCTCTTGTCCTTTTTACAAACGTTTTGCATCCGTCGGCCAGTGTGACAGGGCCTTAATGTTATTTCTGGTGTGTCAGTAGCTGTGACCATTCCCCTTGTCTTCAGCAGAAGGTGCAGGAGGCCCTCACAAGCTCAGACCCGCTCTGAAGATTCTAATATTTTCCATAGAGCTTGCTTGATAATTACAGATACAATCAGATTAAACAATCTTTGTCCAATATGCAATATGCATCCAATATGCAGATCATTTTGAGTGTCTCAAGTTGTAATTAATATCTGTAAAGAGCTTTCTAACCTTCAGGAAAGCCCTTATCCAGCACAAAGTATAGCTTTCCATAAGCTACCAAAATTGAGGTGAAATGGGAAAGCCACTCCTTCATACAAATCCCACCACTGATCTCCATTCTTTAGTTTAAAAAAAAATATGTGTTAAGCAGAAAAGACTGGTGGCCATGACCCTACTTCTCTCATCCCCTCTTGTAATTTTCCTCTATTTGATTTCTGCTTGACTGAAATAATAAAGTACCGTATTGCAGCATCCTCTTTGTAAGTAGCTTTGACTATGACAAGCAAGTTCAGTGCCAGCAGCTACTCTACTTATTCTTTTAAATGGAAATTTACCGTCTGCTACATCACATGGAGAGAATACAGAACTATTTTTTGCAGCTTGTTCACTGAACAGATTATTGGAAGAGAAAAATACATTTCTTTTACTTCTTTTCCTTTTTTGCAGATTTTCAAATTTCAGTGAAAAACCCTCTTGGCAACTTAAATCAGGGAGGAGGGAGGAAAAACAGTTTTATGTTCAGACTGCTGTACTTCATTTAGAAACAGTAAACCTATCCAGCTCTGCACTCCAAGGAAATTACCTGTTTCAGTTTCTTTCTTCAGGTAAATGTGACAGATGTTTTAAGCTGATTTTCTATCACCTGGCTGCTTTTCACAGCAATCTTGGTGATTTCTGAATCTTTTACCAAGCTACCTGAAAACACACGAGTAAATTCCCAACAACGCAGTGGGAGTTTCTATTGTTATTTTGTTCCTACATTCTTGCTCCCTCAACCTTTTCTAGGATATCCCCCAGATTTCAGAGGAAGGTCGTGGGAAATAATGAACATTTCTGGTAGACAGTTCACAGCACAGTACTTGCACAGTGGCTACGATTCTTACCAATTTCTCCAGAATTGCTACACAGCACTGGCTCTCTGCTCACATCCATTATATCCACTTCTTCTATATTAACCAAACCTATCAGTGTTGAGAGTTGCCTTCAGTTCCTTTCATCTTGCTTCTAAAATGCAGTTAGAAAATGGAATCTAATATAATGTTATTGATCCAACATTGGTAGATTTGGCAGAAATTGGAAGAACTCACCTTCACTGGGAACTGGCATTTTCCTATTATTCAGTACCACTATACCTGAAGCTACCCAGTAAATGTTTCTTACAGGTCAATCAAAAAGTTGTTAATTTCATACACACACATACCTCAACCAAGAAGAAATATTTACTTAAGGATCACATGTGAATATAATGGCAGGTGAAACAAGATAGACAGGGGAAGTCAAACAAGATAGATTTGCCCATTGAAATCAGTCACCCAGAAAAACAATACTCTATGGGGAAATCTGCAAAACAGAAACAATCTTCTAATTACATTTTCACTGATTATTTTTACCACCTTGAATCAAAATTATTGGTCATTCTGATTATTTTAAACACTCAATCATATTTTGGATGGGACTTCTTCAATATGCAGATTTTTTTAAAAAAAATGCCCACTCTTGGAGTTTAGTAGTCTTCCAGTTTCAGCCCCGAAACCATTTACCACACAGTACCACCCATTTTGCAATCATGATGTGTTCTTCAAAATTCTTAATTTTCTCCCATGTTTCCACTGGCCTTTAAATTAAGCAAAAGAGTTGCATCTAGTCCAGACTCTAAAGCCAGCTGTCCTATTATAAAAATTACAGACCAGAGTTGTATACCTTACAAAGTGAGCCCTCTCCATTCCAATAGATGATGTACTAAATTAATTTGGGTTCAAAGGAATGCTGGTATTATTCTTTAACTTTAAGATATAAAAATGAAATCAGTATTGTCTTCAATCCCATGCACATTTACCTTGGAACATATCCCATTAACAAATTTCCCCAAACTAGGTACATCCTAGATAGGAAGTAATTGTACTACATGCCAGTCTTCCCTAACTGGTCACCTTCCAGAGACATGCCCATTGATGAGAATTTGGGTGATTGAAGTACAACAGATGTACTGTACTCCATCATTTCTATTATTACTTTCTCAGCTGGTTATCAAAGTCTGCTAAAAGGTGGTGAATTGCTCCAAAATATGGGTTAATCTATATACAAGTGGGGTTTTGTCACTGGGTTTAGTCCTTCCTCAGAAATTATTGTAATTTCCTTCACACAGTGTCTTATATTGCTATACTAACCAATTTCATGTCTACCTGGCATTTGCTAAATCATGACTGTTTGCATTGCTTTGAAGGAGAAAGGAGCTGATGGAAATGGTCTGTAGAGAATACTGAAAAGAGACATCTGAAGGCAGCACCTTCCCAGGGTCTCTAGGAATGTGACTAGTTTTCCTTTCAATTCTTCCAGAACAATGGCCTGGCCCATAAACCTTTCTGCTTTATGTACTGCTTTTATTTCAGCTGGCACTCCTTTCCAGTAATTTGCCTTGCAATGCTACTGTATTGAAGGAGGCAAGATGGAGAGATGTGCGATCCTGATTTGCAACTTTGTCCTTGGATGCTGCCTGAATAACACAAAGAAGAAAGATTTCTTCTCATCACATGCCTGCCATAATACTAATTTTTTTAAAATGTTCTTGATGAAAGAGAGATGGGAGCAAAAGGAGGACAAGCACATGTATTGATGAATGCCTGTCTTCATTCAAGATGCTGTTGAAATTCTTCAAAAACCCTTCAGACACTCACCACTCTTCTGCCAATCAAGTGAGACCTTGGGGTTACTATGCTCTCACTCTGGCATCCAGTAACCACAGTATTAAATGTGTTCAGCTGGCTATTTACAAGATTCTTCTCTCTTTTGTTCCCCTCTTAATATAGTGAACAATATTCCTAATGAAAAGTCTAATTCCATTAATGGCTTCTGAATGGAGGTCAGAGAATTACAGAAAAAATAAAGTGTATGAATTCAAGTTTTTTCATTTGTTTCCGGAGTCAGTATGTTGGCAATATAAGTGTCAACTTCTTAAAACATACTTTGTTACTGTAATTTTTAAAGCCACACTGCAAACAAACATAAATAGACAGTTTTTATAATCTGCATTCTTTTCTTGGCAAGGCCTGGTGAGGTCACGTTTCCATATGACAGTTTTTTCTTGGTTAGTTTTAAAAACTGCTTAAGGAACAGGATTAAATTTAATAAAATATTCATCTATGTCTGGTGCATTCTTTACTGATATTAAAATGACAACATGTGTAATATGATGTCATCCCATGCAACCCTGTAACTTTCCAAATGGATTGCAATGTCTGGCATCAGCACATAAGTCACCTCATTTGCATGATGATGCATCTCTGTAATCTATGCACAGATATCATGATACTTCCTTGTCCTTCTCTGAAGGTCTCTGGGTATCATTAGTCATTGAAGAGCACACTGAATTTCATTTAAAAAAACAAAAACCTCTTTAATTCTTAGAATGCTATTTTTGGATTCCAGCAATTTTTCACTTTGGCCTTTGAACAATGTGCTGTTCCAAAAGTATATGTGACAAGACAGAGAAGGAGGGAGGGAGAGAGAGAGAAGGAATAATTTAAGGGAATCAGCTTTTATCACTTCCATCACACTAAAAATTCCCATTCGGGGCAAGTTTGCGAGGGTCCCAAGGATTATCTTCAAAAGTTTGGGTGGGGGAATGCACACTGGGAACATTTTCCTTCTTTTGCTACCATATAAGAAATTTTACAACAGGGATTCCAAAATAGCATCACAAAGGCACTTATTAACTGTAATATAAGCATAATAGCCACATTATAATACTGATGGTGAATTACTTAGAAATCTTAAATAACACATCATCACTCACTGAAAAAGGAAAGGTATAATAGCTACAACCTATTAAGTAGTTTCATGTATTTTACTTGAAAATGGAGCACTAAGTTTTTAAATGATGAAATCCTATGGTTTTCCATGGAGTAATTAGGCTGCTCCAAACATAAAATACACCAAGGATACAGAGTAAACATTCCCACTCCCCATTCTTGAATTCTGAAACCTACCAACTCCAAAAAACAAGAAGCCAACAGGTATGGGGGGGGGGACCCTCTCCAAATCCCAGCCAGTGGCATTCTGGGAATTCCATCAATTTACCTTGAAGCCAAAGTAACCCATAATTCTCTGAAGCATTACAATGGGAGCCAAAACAGGGAAGCAGGAAACAGAATAATTCCTGAGATAGCTTTTGTCAAGTGTTATCTCAGATCTCAAGAGTTGCTCTCAGTAACAAAATGGACAGTATATAGAAACTGAATAAATAAAATAAATAAATAATCTGAAACAGTATTGCAAATTTCATTCAAGAGATCTTTTCTTTCAATACACTTAATTAAAAGGGATTTAATTAATGTGCAAGTAATTCTTTGTCATTTTTGAATCAGAAACCTCAATTAAATCATATTTCTAATTTGCCTATAAATGCTTGTATTTCTCTTAGACATACAGGTTTGAAGATGCACTGAAGTTTTTCAGAACCAAAGCTCTTATTAACTCAAAATATAAAGATCTGAATCAAGCATTTAAAAAGGCTTTTCCTTTTGAAGCCAGTTAACTCATCACAATTGTACAGCAGTGTAAATGTCTTGCATTAAGCTAGCACATTTTTTAAGTGAACAAAAATTATTGGTTTCAAAAATAACGAGACAATTCAAAACAAATGTATTATTACTGTTGCTGTATTACAACCTTGAAGCAAACTCAGTGAAACACAGAGAGAGGTATTTCTTAGCAGTCATGCACTGAATTCTTCAGGAAATTAATATCCAAATATATCCAAATTTAACTGCACTAAAAGCTCAGTGTCATAGAATACAATGGACTTAGCTCTGAACAAACTCACTTTTAGGGAATGTTTTGTAAAATATTTAGAAAGAACAATGTCATCATTTTAAAAAATAACACTCCATTTTCAAGTAAAAATGAGTACAATCCAGCTACACAATGCTCTCGTATGCACTGAAACTGATGTAATTTTTTAAAAGCTTGAGTAGATTGAGATTAATGTAACTTAATATTGCCAAGGCAATTGAGGGCTAAGGGGTCAGAGAGGGCCAGATGAAGATTAGCTCTGAAAGGACAAGATCACAAGAGTCCTAACTTACTACCCATTTTAGCAAACTTTTCAATTAGTGGCCTCTCCCTGATGCTATTTTAATATGTTTAAAGAAATGATTTTCAGTAATTTCTCTCCCATTTCTCCCTCCCTTGGAAACATACCGTGCTATTGTCAGCTTTAAAAAGAAGCAATTTTCTGACTTTTGAGATTGAGCAGGTCAAAGAAAAATTACTACTTAAGGAACCCTGTAATTAAATAGACCAGGCAGCTGCACTTATGAAGAACTAAATTTAAGTTTTATGCTATTAATACTTGATCAGGATGACTCACTTGAGTTTTAAGATGAACTTTAATCTGTGCTACTCTCCACCCTGAGAAAACATTTTATTTTCTGAAAAAAAGGGGAAAAAACTATATGTATTTATTTGTGCTCATGCAAGTACATATGTTCATGTGTATATATGTGCAATCTTTTTTAATATTGATTAGCTAATACTGGGATAATCAAGTACTGTAATATTGTTAATAAATATGTGTTCAGTGCTACCTTCCACATTTTCACCACTGTGTTTCATAGAATTATAAATTGGTATAAAAACTGAAAAAGGTGAAAGCTCTATAATATCTGTATTAATTGCAAAAAGAATAAACAATATAATCATGATATATCAGACTAACCATAGATTCCCATAGAGATATAAGTGGCTTTCAGCATTACACATTAATTTACCTAGAAAAAAAGAAACAGACCCTTCAAACACATCCTTCATGTAGCAACAATAAAAAAATGAACAGAGCATTTTCATATGTCATCATTTTAATGTTTACAGTAGGGCTACATCAATTTTGTTTTGTGTGTGTGTACTCTTTGCATGTTTGTAAATAAAAAATATTGCCTAATTTTTTAAGATAAATAAAGGAGTGGTTATCAACATTCCTTAAGAAGCAGTAGAATAGAATGAAAGTAGAATTAGCAACAGTTGCGATAGTAGGTAGTAATCAGGCCTTTTTTAAAGTCAGACTATAATATTACTCTCAACAATCATTATTTTGATACTAGAAATACTCTAAGGGTCTGAAAATGTTGTCAAGAAAAGAAAGAGATATGGCACTTTAAATTATGTGCTATTTTTTCCCCATTGTCCTTGTATTACAAGTATGCAAATACATTGGGCTTTTAGGTTTATTTGTTTTCAAAACGCCACTTGGAATTAATGGTGTTTTGCCTGAATGGTGTCCTTCAAAATATTACAGACAAGGAGAGATATACGAGTTAGATAAGTTCATAACTTTTTTTTAATCTGCATACATGGGAGAAAAAGCAAAAGCAAACATAAATGCATAATTTTAATCCATCTTGGTTGTGTGATTTTTTTTAGCAATACTTTGTTTTAAATGTTATCTTTGTTATTTCCCCCTCCCCTTTTAATTCAGACAATGATTTTTGGTTCATAGATTGTTTAGATCTAGGCCTTTAACTTAAAAAGTGAATCCAATTTTTCAGGGCTAAACAAAGTCTTAGAAATGCGACATTAAATGTGTATGTACACCGTTTTAATTATATGTGTGTGAGTTTATGTACACACCCTACAAATATGCATCATAGAATCTCAGAATACTTTGTTTTACTTTATAAGCAGCTCAGTAACTTAATAATTTTTTTCAACACATGTGGTGCTGGAATTCTACCTTCCAGCTGCATTGATTCCATGGAGTAAAGAAAAACTGATCCATGAAGTTCCGATTTGCATAAAAGACAGAAACATCTGTTGCCAGCTTCTTGCTGGTAGATGTAGGCACCAGGGATCCTTCAGTTGTTAATTTACCTTAATAATATTAGATTCCCATGCTGTCACACAGCCATCCACTGTGAGGATTTTTTTTTCCAAGGGTGGCCCACAGATAAATTCATTCAGAGAAAGCCTATTTTCCAGATGAGTCTAGAGACCACCTTAGTCTCCTTAAAAATATAGCCATGGCTAGAATGATGACAATTTAATTCATAATTATGCACTGCCATCAGTGCAGAGCAGGCATTTGTTTTTAACCATGGTCAAGAGCTAAATAGGAGTACTACTTTGCAAAAGAGCAATAAGGCATAGTCATGTTTTAGGCATGGCTCAATCAATTTTTCACAATAGGACTGCATGTTTTGGGAGTTGAAGAATGTAGCCAATTTTCATACATTTATTCAGCATATGACCTGTTATAGAGAGGTAGCAAAATAGTATCTTAGTATCTCTGTTACTATCTTCTGCTCTGTGAAATATAGTTTTGTGTATTGTTACAGAAATCATTTGTGGGCTCAGCTAAGGGTGTACAGATCCGTCTAAATCTGCTTTGTGTCACTGTCACAGGAACGGATGTAATATTTCATTCAATAACATTCTTTGCACATTTAAGCAACTACCACCACGACCACCACAGGAGTGAAAGATCATGTTTGCAATTTTTCTAAATATTTTTTCCAGGTATGTTTTTCAAAAATATGTTGCTCTATATGAATTTTTCTACAGAACAGAACTGCTTATGAAATCTATATGTTACACATTTCTGTGCACAACATTGCCATTTCTCTGCACACAATAGGCTTCATTTCAATGTTTCTCACTACTTTCATTTTTAAAAACCTGTCGTGATTTGTTTCTGTTTCTAAATTCAGCTTTTAATTTCAGCTGCAACACAAATTCACATTTTGCTTTTTTTATTGTCTTTCCTTGACATTCTTCATTATGAACTTTTAAAAATAATTTGTGAAATGCATGTAATCAGACCTTTAGTTTACTGATGAACTGGACTAGGAGAGACATTGGTCAAATCCTGTGGCCAAAAAGAAATATTTTAAACTCTAATGCAGGGCTGTCAAACTCACGTGATGTATCAGGACTTTTTTTCCCCTTTGCTAAACTGGCCATGGGCATGGCCAGCACATGACACATCTGGCCCACGGGCCAGGCATTTGACAGCCCTGCTCTAATGCATATTTTGTAGTTCATAGATTATCATCTATAAAACTCTTATTTCCAGTGAGAATTGGACTTGGATCTGCTCTTTTTTTATTTTATTTTATTTTATTTTGAGGGGGATGTGTTTTGGGTCTTAAATGGTGCTTAATTTGGTTTAATTTTTATTAGGGCTACCAAATCTGAACTGTAAAAATCTGGAAGGCTATTAAAAGAAGATACAAAAAGCTTCAACTCTTTGTAGCATCCCTATTTTTGTGTTGTTGGGTTTTCAGTCCAAAGTTTTGTTTATAAATAAGTCATATTCAAAATGGATTAATAATATAAATAATGAAAACTGAAATAAGATGACCAAAAAAAGACAGAATGGGGCAGAATTAAAACCATTTATTTATTCAAGTTTAAAACAGTGTTCTCTTATCCAAGCAGGGAGGAAAAAGAAATTCAAGGCTGTAATCAATTTTTTTAGTTCAATTGGTATTTCAGATTGGCCTGTGTTCCTGCCTAAATTTATTACTTTTGACTGAGGAAAATACATTTTCCTAAAATACATTTTTATATTAGATTGGTACCATGTTAGGAGATAAACAACAAAACTAATTGTGTATTCTTGGTCCTTATATGTTTGGGTGATGCTGGACCATGATGCTAACTTTTAGGGAAACTACATCATGAACAGGCATTCACAAAATAAAAAATACTAAATGGATGAATATTTTCACTACTTATATCATAGCCAATATTCAAGTGATATAAAACTGTAAGATCTCTGGGTCAATGTATGTGTATCATATATGAATAAAGTCCAGTGCAGAATCAACCTTTTACATGTAAACAAAAATTAATAGACATTCCAACATCCACAGCTTTGTTTTACCAATGTGAAATATTAAGACTTCTTTTACACTTTTTGACTTAGAAGAAAGGAAAGAGGAACTCATTACTTTATTCTACTAACAAGCTATAGATCCACCCCCATTAATGAGTATAGTACAAACCAATATTCCACGCCAATTATCACGTATGCATTACAATGGCTTTAATATTATTTTGTCCTCAGGTTCTTAGCAACTTTTAGGTTATATTTTGTATCTTGTGGAATCTATAATAAAATAATGCAATAAAGAAACAAGTGGTCTTTTTAAAAAATAGAGCTTCTCTGGCATTGATTCATCAGCAAGCAGTAATCAGCTGGGAGGCTCCTTTGTAATTTTTCTGTTTCAGAAATAATATAGGAGTTTACTAACAGGAAGTTTGTGGGTAGAAACAGTAAACAGTCTCAAGGTCCATCTGTTATTATGAGATCCAGGAAAGTTGACACAGGATATTTGAAAGAGAGAAAGTCTATTCCTGTTATTTAGGGATCAGAGAACTTTGAAGACAAAATAGTTTAAATATCAGTAATCAGCAACAATAACGGCAAAATACAGAATCAGGGTCTCCTTTTGCATTTTAGGGATGTTTTTTGTTTGTTTTAGCTTGTTTTAGAGCTTTGTTTACTGAATTAATTAATATGACTTTATTAGACAAGCAATATATTTTTAAAAAAATATATTCATTTCTTCTCAATGATAATTTCTGAGATTTATCTCCAACTTAAAATAAAATCTCAAGCAACTATCTCGATGATGTTTTTTAAACAAAGCTTTTTTTTTGGAGACAGCAGATTATATGGCCTCATGCACATTGTGAGTATAATTTTCAGGAGAATGTTATCATTTAAAGGTGAGAAATTCCTTTTGAGGCTGCGCATTAAAAAGGCCCCATGCAGTCAGTTGGATAAGAAAAAGATTTAAAGAAAAAAAAATAGAGAGCGTCACCTCCATGACCAAGCCTTCGTAGCTACTGTTTAAGCAAATGCGGGCAAATCATGGTATATGAATATAGCTTTTTTCCAGGACAGTTGCAAAGAATACTGTGCTAGAATATTAGAGGAAATTAAAGCCTTGGGAATCCCTTCTCAAAATTACACTTTGCTGTGTTGTCATCTTTCAGTCATTTGTGGTTTAATTTTTGCTTCAGAGCAGAAATGAAATCTAGAAACGGAACACAAGTACATGGCTTGTCGAAGCAAAAGGTTTGGCATAACTTCTCACCTCTTGTCCATAAAATAAATCTTTACACTGAAAAAGAAGAATGGATGACATATCTCTTTATAACTCAGCAAACCATCAGATATCAAATCTATGAGCATGCCACAGTCAACTTGTGTCTGAAAAATAGCTTTCGTTTTCAGAAAGGGAACATAATGACTTTCCAAATGAATTAAGTAAATTAATTCTATTGTTTTAAAATATATTGTCCCACTACAAAGGAATTAGCCTAGAAACATGGCTTGTTTTCAGAAAAGTGAGATGGGTCATGTTTCAGTTTAGCATTCTTCAAAAGGAGAAACCTATGGCCACACACATGCTTTTTAAATGTTAGAAGCATTGCAGCTAAGATGCCAATTTATTAATCATTCTAGGAACTCATTTAAGTCATATCATTCAACTATACAATGATTAAAATCAATAGAATGTATGTAGCTACTTCCAGCTGTTTAGTTTAAATTATAAATCTCCACCTGGTACAGAGACACAATTTTAATAATTATTTCATTGCAATGAAAGACTTATGTAGTGTTTTATATGCATACTCCTAGGGTAAAATAGTTGACAAAAATAAGAACATGTGGAGAAAAGGAGGATATATAGGCATGTGAACAATAACTTTTACAGCTTAAATCCAGAATTTAAGCTTCATTGCAAAGCTTAAAGCTATTATCATCTCTGACAATAGGCTGAACATAGGACTTGCATACAAGCTACAAGATGATTATTCCAGCACATATTAACTTTTTCATAATATTTCTCAAAGCCCTGCCTGTTTGACTTGTTTTACTGTGGATACTTTTGCTCTATTCCTTTCAACGGTGCCATCTCCTGGTTTTTCATATGAACTTCAGATCCATTTCTAAAATCCTACACTAATTTTACCTCAGTGAAAATAAAAAATAAAAAATACACTGTTTAGCATGACAATGACAGTTATACATCACTGAATTAAATCATGAATTGGGTCATTCTCCTAGCTGCACAGTTTATTTTCTAATTGTATCCATATAAAAATAGCTACACCAGCCGCAAAAACGCACAATGACAATAGCCATTTTAATTTCCCAGAATGCTTCCAGTATAGCTTTACTCCAGGACACTGAGAGAATGGCTTCCTGCATTCTCTCAGCAATGTAACTCAGAGGGCACTTGTTTCCGGATCTTTAAAATTGCTATTGAAACAATTGATGGACATTAGAGCTCACTGAATGCATCAATACTTATTTATTTTCTTCAATTCTCTGTTTTGCAATCTTTTCTTGTCTCTTCATTCAAATACAAATCTTTGAGCAACAATACACATTTGCTTTCCTCTTCTGGCATTGAAGCAGATTTTGGCTATCAGCATATTTGGGGAAAATATATTTGGTTAAAAGATTCTATTATTCTTAATGTCATCAGTTTAAAGATAAGCATATAATGAACTGAGGCAAAGCCCTTCAGTAACTGAGAGGAAAGGAAATGTTATATTTTTATCCCTTGTAATTAAGCTACCCTTAATTTCTAGATCAATGACTAACATGGAATGTTCAATTTTTCAGCAAGTCAATTAAGTTTTCAGACAGCGCCACAAAATATGTGCTGATGGTGCAAATGAAGTAGCCACCAGCCACATACCAGCAGCTCTTAATTGTCCTTTGTGGGAAATAAGAAAGGGAATTTTCTTTGTGGCAACATTGAACCAAACCAGAAATGAACTTGGAATGGTATCATGACTAATCCCAGGTCTGTACTAGTAGTGACTCATCAATCTGAATGCAGGCCACCCAAGTCTTAAGAAGTTTTCTTTTGTTGTCTTCCTGAAATAGAAAAACAAGGATTTTGAAATTATGCAGCAAATCTATGAAGATTACATGGAACAACTTTGCACTATATGTGATGCTTAAATCTTACATTTGGTTCTATCAACACCAATTTTCAGTCTTCCCAAATTTCTCTTCTATAATCCTTTAGCTGTGGCCTTTTCCATGGAAACCACATGGTCTCTCACTACTTATGTTGACATACCAGAATGCCTGTTGTAGTAGTCTTTCTATAAATTGTCTTTCCCAATATAATGGGAAAAAGCTGTGTGAGGCAGGTGTTCTTAATATCATCCATAGAAAATATACGAGCTCCTTAAAGTTCCATCTAGTCCAGTCTGGTCCATTTTTCTGCCCTCCTGATACGATGGGATTATAAACCCCAAAATTTTTGCCAGTCCAGAATAATTGGCAATTGCAGCTCCAACACATTTAGATGCTGCCACATGAGAGAAAGTTGATGTACTCAATCTTTGCAGAGCCTTGGGCAAGACCACTACCCCCTTAAACAAAAGCACAATTCTTATTTGTTAGATCTCCATCTTGCCTTTCCTTCAGGAGTTCAAGGCAACATATCTAGCATTCTTTCCTCTCATATTTTCTGCATAAAACCAGATGGGTAGGTCAAGATGAGTCATTGGCCCAAAGTCAGCCAAATGACTTCCCCAAGGTGGATTTAAATATGGGTGCCATTAATCCCAATCTAACATTTAATCACTACATCATACTGGCACTCTTCCTTCCCAATACCAGTGATAGAATATGGTTTTATTTTGCTTTCCATTGCAAATTGTTAACAATAAGATTCAATTGGTGCAGAAGCAGAACCAACATAGGGATGCCTGAATGGGACCCACACCTGGGCTACAGTAATGAATCGAGGGGCTGCTGTTAGTTTCAAGGCAGAGGATTATCCAAGCAAATAGGCTGACTGAATCAATTTGTAATGTTTTCCTTTAACTCTGTCCTTCACAAGTTCTTTTTAAAATAACATAGAAAATCATATTTAAATCTATTTTGTTTTCAGTTGAAAAGTAAATTGGAGTTTCCCTAAAGTTCAGATATACTTATGAATCTGAACATTGGGGTCACATCTATCAGAATTTGTAATACTTAGATATCTTCGGCAATTTAATTTGGTGATGGTGGTGGTGAGATTTCTTCCCTAAGAAGAAATGCTATTCATTTCTCAAGAGCATTTAAGCTATGATGATTGACTGAAATAATATCCCTATATACTGTTCCCTCTTCCTATTTTTCTGGTAAGAATACCCCTGTAAGTTGGGCTGAGAGAAAATCATTGATCCAAACACCCAGTGAGCTTCCATGACTGAGGGATTGTTTTTAAAATCTATTGGTAGGTCTCCCAGCTCCTACTCCAATATCTTAACCACTGTTCCATATTGGCCATGAACAACAAGTGTTTTTCCATAACTACAAAGGAATAACCAAACTAAGCATTGTTTATTAGTGATTCAATAGATTTAATCTGGTGCCATCTTCGCCTTTAATAATATTTAAAAGATGCTACATCCTTGGCTGTATTTGTTCCAAGGTTTTAGGAAGAAAGTCATTCCCATCACTGCTACCTGAGCCTCCTCAGCAGAGATTGCAGCATTATTAAAATTAAGCCAAGCCTTCAGCAAAAGTAAAGTATGTGCTTCACCCCTGAATTCTAAACTCCTTTCTGATTGTCCTTTTTTAAACTAATAAAATATATTTATCAACTATCTGCACTTTACAGCCACTAACTTTCTTTTGCTTGCCTTTTTGGAAAAATCTGTTCTTTCTAATGGAGGTTTGGTGCTCCCTCGTGGCTATAGAAAAGCATTGCATGTATATTATTTTCTGAGTCCAGAAAATTATCAGTGGTGGACAACAGGATGATATTTTATTCAAAACTCCAGCGTCATAGTTGTCTGGATCCAAATTTTGTCACTTTTAAAGATACCCTCTGAAAATAAATGGGAATTAATATTGATCATTTTGTTCATTTGATTTCAATAAAGCCAATCTAAGTATGATTAAAGCAGGAATAAATTTATTAGATTTATGATATGTCCATGAAATGACACCACACTAAATCATGTCCTCTTGTCCATACTTCTGAAGCAGTCTGTAAAGCACAAAGTCAAATTTCTATTCAGTCTGTCATTGTATCACATTTGCTCTCAAATTTCTTCCTTAAAAATAGAGACAGACCTGACTTTTTTCCATTGGTCATAGAAATGTAGCTTCATGTTTTCACATGAATCTAAAGAGTATATACATCAACATCATAAATAAATTCCGATGAGGGCCATGCTCGGTACTTTTTTCTTAGAAAATGTTTGTGTTTAAAATTATAGACAAAGTGAAATTTACAAGAAAAAAATGAGCAAAATACTCCAATCCCACCTACACCCAAACAGGATCATACTCAGTCTGTAACTTATAGAGAAATACTTCCATTTTCTTGAGAAAAAGAATATCAGAAAGATTTTTTACAAAACATACCTTTTCTCAGCCAGTCATGACAAGGGAGCTTAAATTTTGGGACAGATTGATATTCCTAGGCCAAAGGTGAAGCATTTCATTCCTAAATAATGAGGAAGTAGAATTGTATTGTGGTACAAGATATTTTCTTTTTTCTCTCTCTCTAGATCTCCACTGATACTGCAGGGAGGCGTGGTTTTTTTTCAGATTTCTGAATTTAAGTAAATCAATTCAACAATCATGGCATTCACTTAATGACCTTACTTTAACAATTGCCATGAAAAAATTGTAAAATTGAATCAGTCACATGATGATCTGCTTAACGATCAGCGCAATTGATTACCCGGGCTAAAGTAATTCTGAGCTCAGTTATGGTTGTAAGTTGAGGATTACCTGTTATGGTCTCTAAAGGGCTGCCAAGGAATAACCTATTAAATGAGAACAAGTCCCACATTGGGTGTAGTGGTTAAAGCATCAGGCTAGAAACCAGGAAACTGTGAGGTCTAGTCCTAGCCTGGACACAAAGTCATCTATGTAACCTTGGACCAGTCATTCTCTTTCTCAGCCCACTTCTGAAACAAATTGCCAAGAAAATTGCAGGGACTTTTCCAGCCAATCAAAGGCATAATAAATCAGACTGACTCAAAGATACAATAAATCAATCAATCGAGACCTTTCATGTTTTGTCAGAATTATCTGCAGTGCCAATGCTTGAAAAATCACACCTGAGATAGCCTTTCAAATTTCTGCCAACTTTTCAAACCCAATTGAGTTCCATGTAATATACTGTCTTCCCCTCTGTAGTCCAGAGAAGCCATCTACTACAAGAGGCATGTGGGTAAACTTCTTTATTTCATAAGAATCCTTCCATATAATCTATAAAACTCCATATTCCATTTTGCTATTGACCACAAGGTGTTCATTGTAAATTACAATCATCTACCTTCTTTTTAATAGGCATTCTAGGCAAGTAGAAACCATTTGATGGACTATTTGGCATTTGCAACCTGGTGTAGTTTTTTCCTTCCCTTCTGGTCCACATTGAAAACACCAAAAACAAGTCTCCTCTTTTGTTCTTAACTTGTCCATAAAACATTAGTAGTACAAATCATTTGAGCAACTTGCTTAGAATAAGTGTCAACCTCATACTTCCCCTATCTAGGAATCAATAAAATAATGGTCTTTTATCCAATAAATAAAACCCTGAAATTGATTCCAACAGGATAGATTTTTTTTTTCAAATATCCATATGTGTTAAAAAAAACATCCAGATGAAGAGATCAATTTATCATGAACCCAATATTACTGTAATAAGCAATATCTTTTATAACAGAACTGCTATTTAACCAGTAATTTGTCTAGATTACATGGTGGCTAAAAGAGGAATTGTAAGACAATAATTTAAAACATAGTCCAATTGGATTAATTCTACATCAAATAAAATAGCCTTGACATGTTTTGTTTCTTTCTTCCTCTTAAGTTATATAATTCAAAAACTCTAATTTTGTCTCTCTTCTGTTAAGCAAATTTTGGGCTGTGTTCCAATTCACAATACTGCTTTTAGAGATGTTTAGTGCATATCCTGCCAACTATACCAAGAAAAATATGTCACCCATGTACGCTTGCAGGTGCTCACTGTGCTCACTGTGCTCACTCACAATAAATGCTCACTTTATTGCCATTTCCTGCAAGGACTTGTGCACCATATTCTTCCCCTTGCTGGGTTTCTTTCATAGTCTGTGGACAACTGGAAGATGGTAGATGCAGAGTCTAATGCTACAGTATGTCAATATGGGGACATTAATACAGGAACAAACATTCACACATTCAACATGAAAAGTTTCCTTTGGTATATGTAAAACAAAATAGCTAAAGAGCAACAATAAAATTTACTGGCTTATGAAATAAAACTCCACACTTTTACACTATATTTACCTTCACTTACCTATAAACAATATTAAGCCTTCTATACTGGGCTTATCAGACACTAACTAAGGGAATGAGAGCTACCAATTCAACACAGGAGTGGAACACTTGCTCCTCTTCAGATCCTGCTTGTATATTATCCAATGTTGCTTGGTAGACTCTTCATGTGTTCAGTCTGTGCTCAAGGATTCCGAGGTAGAATCAGCTGTATCACACCATCCCTCTTGGAAGTCATCATCCTGCCGGCATCACCAGTCATTTTTCCTTTGTGCCTGCATTGCATATCTTACTAACATGGGATTTTATTTTTATCCCATCCCACCCTCAGAAATTAAAACATAAAGGCTTTCTCAAGTCAGGCTTGCCTTCAGGTAGTGCATAGAAGCCTATGTTGTTGATTTGATAACATACATGTTACTGATTCCTTCTGAGATAATTTTTCTTTCTTTCTGACTCAAGTTTACACCCAAGTAATTTCCTGGTTGTCTCCCTGCTTTTTCATGATCAACCAAATCAGCCCAAGAGGGCAACAGAGATGGGAGGTCTATCCCATTTAGTTGGAATCCATATGTTGTGGGACTGGTTTTTTTTGTTGTAATCTACATATACACCTCAATACATAAACAGTGTGGCACCAATTCATCATACATTTTAGTATAGACAAGGATAATAATATTAATCATTTCTCTTAATACACATATTTGCATTAAATTATTAAATATTTCAATATTTCTTCTAGTGCCAATCACCATTTCTTCTAGTGCCAAATAATAATAATTTCTTTTAATACACATATTTGCATTAAACTATTAAATATTTCAATATTTCTTCTAGTGCCAACATACCTAATAATTTCATTATTCAATTTCTTTTTTTATTTTTTAAATAAAAATTCTCTTTTGCCAAGCAGCGTGGTTCCAGGTTTCACATCTCAACACAAATGTGACCATAGTTACCTATTCATCTTACTTATTCAATTTCATATCACATTATTACTTATTAACATTAAATTCATTAACCTTATTTTATCCAATCTCAGTTCATATCTTAGCTTATTTCATTTTCCTTAGGATATTCTCATATCTTATTTTACCATATTATCTAAAATTCTTGTCTCATTTCTATATTCATATTGCCTTTCTCTGTCACATTTGCAATTTTGTCAATCCTTATTCTATTAATTCTAAGAATTGTCCCCTTTAGTTGTTTGTTCGAGCTTACCACCTTCATTCTACTTTCATAATATTTCTAATGGAGGTTTGGTGAAAATTTGGTTATAACACCTGAGAATGTGATGAGCCGAACTGAAGCCATTTTGTGTTCACAGTCTGAACTTTTGAAGCTCAGAACATTTATGTAATGTGTTTTCTGCTAGGAATAATACAATATTGCAAAACTATGTACTTGGCGTAAGTTAGAGGTATGTGCTGGGGCGCTCTGACATTAGACGTCACGTTAAGAGATGTTTTCGTATAATCTTCTGGTATTTAAATAACAGGAAATCTGACTGTAATGAGAAAGTTGGGAGTTGTCCATGGAAGGTTGGAACTTTCTTATGAAAATGTTGTATAACATCCATAACCTATGGGAAACAGGAAGTGTTATGTAACCATGTGATTTGATAAACCTGTAAAGCTGTAAAGCTGTATTCACTAAATGGGAGTGTCTCCTTCTCTCCTAAACGTGGTTTTGGAGTCAAGGGGTCCATACTGCAGAATTTTCCTTAATAAAGCCTCCTATGGATCAGATTATCAAAAGTCTGTTGATTCATTTTTATGTACTTCTCACAACTACATATCAGATATATACATCTTTTAAATCAGATTCATCATAGTATTTTCTCAATCACCTTATAAATCATCTATACATTGCAAAAATATTAATCTAGTCCCGTGATGGCGAACCTATGGCATGCCTGCCGGAAGTGGCACACAGAGTCATCTCTGCCGGCACACAAGCCATTGCCCTAGAGCAGGTCCACTGCACAGGCGCACACGCCGCCCACCAGCTGATTGTTAGGTAGCTGGTGCACATGTGCGGGGGATGGGGTGCGTTCAGGAAACGTGATTATTTGGACCTATGAATGAAGATCCATTTATTATAAGGTGTATGAATTTAAATTCACACACACACAAGATAGGGTGGAACTAGATATTCCACCAAACTGTATTCAGAATGTTCAACCACATGAAGGTGCTTTTTCATTTTATTTACAATTCTTCTTTGTTAAAAAGAGCATCAAATTAATAAGGGGCTTTCTCAAAATAAGTGAAACTCAAGTAATCACTATAGGTCATTTATATGTTTCCTTTCTAACTGTCTTCTTAAGGTAATAAACAAATTAAGAGGATTGAATGTTTAACCATCTGTTTGAATTTGAATCAAACTAAAGTAGTTTCTTCAAACTGGACACTCTCACAAACATCTTGAATATGGATATATCATGAGAAACAGTAATATAGTCAGCTACCAGCCAAAGAATGTTGTATTTAATGTTAACTTCTACCTTTGTTTCACCATTTTTTCCTGCAAAGGGCTGCCAATGCTAGAGGAAAAAAAAGGAGAAAACTCAACATAATCACTTTGCATATTTGCCAAATGTAGGAAGAAAAAAGAGGACTTTATAGTGAGAGAATGGTATGCTAATTATTCACGGACAGTACTGCTTCAGAAAAACCCAACAGATTTGTTCATAACAATAACTATGTCTGTTGTTTCTGACGCCATGCCTTTGTCAAACCATACAATCTAAAAATTTGGGGGCCCACTTCAAGGAAACATGTAATGGAATAAACATTAGATTTCCTGTATCTTAAATGCAGCATTACTGAATGCCCTTCCATTTCCAGCATAACCTGTGCTTTGGCCCTCTTTGATCTTGGGTAGGCACTTGTTCTTTTCACTTACTGTTGCTGACCCTACCTGAGTGAGTTGGAAGCAGATTAAACTTTAGAAGAGTAGCTGAGCAAGGTTCAGTGTTTTACCCCGCCTTTAGGCCTTCATCAAAAGCATTTTAGTAGTGCCTAAGAATACTGATTTATCTTTTGATTTATCGTGCTTGTTTTATTCCATATTTGCAGTAGCTCTGTTTCTGCACCAAATCATTTCCCCTTTGTCCTTTTCACTTGCAGAAAACTAATCCCCATCTCTCACAGCCACACATTCATTCAGATCACAGTTCCAGTTAGGTTGCTTTTCATTTCAAATATGCAAAACCCCTTGAGTTGTGCTTGCAATCTGAGAATTACACAGAGAAATCCATGGGATTTACTTTAGCAATCATGCACAGTTTGTCATTGCCTTCCCCCTAGGATTTCTTAGCATCCCAGTTTAGCCTGATGCCCGGGGATTTCCCCCTGTGACTTTCCATCAACCAGTTGCTTTTTCAGTAGATACTTACTTACTGCTTCCTTTGGATGGTGTATAGTTCTGGCCTCAAGCACAGGAGAGCTTTTACACATAAATTCAGTAACAGAATACAAATTAAGGCAAGATTGTTCTTTTATCCCCAGTACAGTTGCCAATCATATCACAAAGCCTACACATAATAACTTGCCTTGAAATCAGAGAACAAGATGATAAACAATTTTATAAAATTTGGGATCTATTCTATCAATGGTTAGACAATAAAACNTTCATAAAACATGAATGAATAAAAGTATAGTCAAATGATTAACAAAGATATTAATGTATTTAATACTTGATTGAAAATATGAGAAGATATATAATGTAAGTGTAATTGAAGACTGCGAAATGGAAGCACAAAACAATTTGTAAACCAATCGGCACACTGTATGTATATATGTGGAAGATGGCTTGATGTTTTTATGTTTTGTTTGTCTATGTTCGTCTTAAAAACCAATAATTTAAATAATAATAATAATAATAATAATAATAATAATAATAACTTGCCTTGATTATCTATTCTACATCTCACTCTCTCTCTCTCTCTCTCTCCCTCCCTCCCTCCCTTTTTTCATTTTCACTAACTAAATAACCTTTCTCATTCTCATATATCTGCCAAAGCTGGCTCCACATCATGAAAACTACCATAATAAATGTTATTAGAATTGACTGTGATACAGGCTCTAAGATGTAAAGGTATATCTGTGTTCCAGCTGATGCAAGAGGAAGAGGATATTGATAGGAGTTAGGAAGGCAATATTAACCTTAAGGTTCCAATTCTCTCAAAAAAAATTGCCATTACAATTATTTATTTTTTACCCTGCCTTTATTATTTTTATAAATAACTCAAGGAGACACATATAACTTCCTCTTCCTATTTTCCCCACAACAACCACCCTGTGAAGTGGGTTGGGCTGAGAGGGAGTGATGGGTCCAAACTCATCCAGCTGGATTTCATGTTTTAGGCAGGACAAGAACTCACAGTCTCCAAGTTTCTAGCATGGTCTCTTAATCACTAGATTAGACCAAACTGGTCTTTTAGTGTACTAATTAGCAAATATTATTTTTAGAACAAATTGATGGTAAGTTTTTCAATAAACTGAACACATTTAATGTATTTTTCTTTCCTGAACATTGTGTTGATATCTCCAACCATTAAGCAAGTTATACACTAAAACAACATTGAGACACCTTTTAAAAATAATAGCTAATACATGAGCAATAAGAATACACCATTATGTATTTATTATATTGAATTTTCCCGTTCACGCTATCAGCACAATTATTCTCCATATACTCGAAATCCATAGATACATGTATAGTTTGGATGATGCCAATTAGTCAAGATCTTCAAGAGCATATATTTAAATTTATCTAAAGGTGCTCCCTGAAAATAAAATAAAAGGATCAGGAACAGTGAAACACAAATACCAAAGTTACTAGCCACCATCTATGCAATGTAGATCTTTGCAATCCTGCTTCTCTTCTCCTGCTTTTCTTCTAGTATATTAAGTCAAAATACATTAGCAGAGTGATATAGAAGTGGCTTAAATACAACAACTGGAAATGTTTTCCTACCAGCTCTTTGAGGAAGATTTGAAAAGAGTTAGCAATATGACTATCTTAATCAGTTGTCTTTTATTAGCTTGGATTTGAGTAAAAAGTGACATCCAACTCCAGGGACATATCAAACCAGGCTGTAATTCATACACTCATGCTAAAAGAGAGATCAAATCAATTTATTTTAGAATGAATCTGGCTCTAAATCTGTAAAATTATCCTGTTAGAAGTGACTTTAAGTCTTGATGACCCAGTGAACTCAAGCCTTAAAGAGGATAGATCTTTGTATGTACAATATACCTACCCAGGGGTATTGCATAGACTAAGAATGGTGTGGTACAAATTTGATAAAAATTATGTCCATCCTATTTCTCTGGCCAGTATGGAAGTTTGAGTGATCACCACAATACAAAAAGATGTTGGGACTCTAGAAAGAGTGCAGAGAAGAGCAACAAAGATGATGAGGGGACTGGAGGATAAAACATGTGAAGAACGGTTGCAGGAACTGGGTATGTTTAGTCCAATATCTGAGAGGTTGTGACAGAAAGGAAGTGGTTGACCTATTCTCCGAAGTACTTAAGGACAGGCAAGAAGTAATAAACGGAAACTTATCAAGGGGAGATATAACCTAGAACTAATGAGAAATTTCCTAACAGTGAGAACAATTAATTAGTGGAATGTCAGAAGTTGTGGGTGCTCCAACACTGAAGGTTTGAAGAAGAGATTGGAAAGCTATTTGTCCAGGATGGTGTAGGTATCCTGTTTAAGCAGGAGGTTGAACTAGGAGACCTCCAAGGCCCCTTCCAATTTTGTTCTGTATTCTTTGGATTTGATTTCCTAGATCATTTGATGCTTCCGTCATTCGTGATATTTAAAAATATTGATGAATAAGCAGGTTGAAACTATGGCTTAGTAGAGATTTAAATACCAAATCACGTTTTTAAATAATTTAGAAATTATAAACCCCAAATTAAACTCAGCCTTTTCTCTCTTTAAAACTGTCTCTCTCTCTCTCTTTTGTTCCCTTTTATAGACCCATTCAGGAAGCATAATATTCTACTATTGCAATGTTTCCTCAGTTTTGCTTTTCAGAATAGATTTGAGTGGGATGCTCTTATCTTTTTAATGCTAAACATTAGATTCCTAGAAAAGGTTTTTAGCCTGCAAAATCTGTTCTATTAACGTTCATTTGTCTTGTCCAAAAGACAGATATTGCTTTAAACAAAATTCACAGTGATTTTGTACTATTCTCAAAATGTTATAGTAAACAAGGTACACACAAACAGAAGATGTTAGAGGACTCTGATAACATTTCAGAGTGTTTGTAAATAATCCATGAATCTGGGTTTACTTATACTATCTATTTTCTGTATATAATGCTAAAAGCAATCTAATTTTGCTGAGAGGATGTAGAATAATTCTGAACAATGAAAAATATATTTTATATTGAGATATCATATTTACAGGTCTAACTTGAAAAATTAGAATATTGTGCAAACATTCATTTATTGCAGTAATGCAATTTAAAAGGTGAAACTAATATATGAAATAGACTCATTACATGCAAAGCAAAATAGTTCAAGCCGTGATTTGTCATAACTGTGATGATTATGGCTTACAGCTCATGAAAACCCCAAATCCACAATCTCAGAAA
>BHFT01045837.1:0-33119 GCA_004320025.1 Laticauda laticaudata | reverse complement strand
AAAAGGAGAGAATAGAAGTACCTGGAACCTGTTGGCCAGATGCCAAAGGCGTTCTCCACCACTCGCCTTGCCCTGGACAGCCTGTAGTTGAAGATCCTCTCTTCACGGGTGAGGCATCTGGGAGTGTAGTGCTCCATGAGGTAGGTTCTAAGGGAGAAGGCGTCATCCCCCACGAAGAAGTAGGGCACATCTTGTGTGTCGTTGGGCAGGGGGTCTGGATCTGGGAAGCCCATGATGAGGTTGGCGTTCCAGCCCCTCCTTGAGGTCACTGACGTTGTATACCTGGGCATCTGAAGCTGACCCGCTGCCTGGAGCATTGATGTACATGAACTTGCAGTCAGCATCGACCATGGCGAAGAGGACGATGCGGAAAGAAGCCCTTGTAGTTGAAATAAATGGACCCCGACTTGGCTGGTGCTTTGCAGGCCACGTGCTTCCCATCTATGGCTCCAACGGTATGTGGGAAGTTCCACCTCTGATACCACTGCTCTGCAACTTTCTTCCATTCTTCTTCAGTGGAGGGGTACTGGAGGAGCTCCTCCAGGTATTCTTCAATGATGGCCTGCACCACTTCTCTGACCACAATGCTGATGGTGTTGTGTGGCACCCTCCAGCCAAACTGCATGCTCCTGTAGGTGGTCCCTGAGGCCAGGTGGCACACAGAGTCAGTGCCACCTTGAGCCCAGGGTCCAGGCTGGGCTGGAAGTTGGTGTTTGCCTTGGTCAACCTGGGTGTCAGCCGTGCTGCACAACTTTGTCAAACATGGCTGGAGGCATCCTCATGAAGTTCTGGAATGCACGAGGGTCTTCGTTCCTCAGCTCCACCATCAGCTTTTGTACAGTCCGTACTCTGCTCTTCTCCTACTCCATTTTCGGACCCAGACGCTTCTTGGCTGCCTCCTTTTCTCCCGTAGTAGAGTTGAAAGAGCCTGTAGATGGCTTTGCACTGTTGCAGAACGATGGTGGCTACCAAAAGGAGTGTGTTTCGATCCATGGTGGACATGACTGGATGCTGTGGAAAGCTAGAGGCAGATGAAGGCTGCAGAGGTCTGCACAGCAGGGCTGCTGGTCTGAAAGTGAGATCCAGGTGAGTTTCTCCCCCTTTTTATAGGCAATATAGGTTTTCCCCTATGGCTTTTGCATCCTTTAGGCATCCTCTAGACATCCTTAATATCCGAGATAGGTCCCCTCTGCAAACGTTTTTTCCATTTAAAATGCTTTGTTTGCAAGCTGCATCCGCTTTCATCCTTTCTCCGTCCATGCTACTAACGCTCGTGTCAGTTCCGCTTCCGTTCTGCTTCCTCCCTGTGTCCGCTTTCTCCTGGAGCGGATTTGAGTTGCGCGCATGCGCAGCGGATGCCTAGCAGATATAGCAGATGATGACGGATGCAGAACGGATGTTCCCCCTATGCCTAGCGGATGCAGAATGGTCGCGTTGGATACATTTTCCGCTCAAAATGTTTTGAGCAGCTCAAAACTTTTTGAGCGGATGGAACCTCGGTCGACAGATGCTGGACGGATAGGGAGGAAGAAAAACGGACGCAGTGAATTTAAAACGGAAGCATCACGTTAACCAATGGATGGCAAGTGTTTTTCTCCATTTTACATCCTCTTTCCATCCGTGGTGCAGTGTGACATGGGCTTAACTAACATACATCTCTAAAAGTTGAACACATGAATCGCAAGGCTGGTATTTATTTATTTTTTGCTGCATATTGTAAAATCCCCAAATGAGAGACAATAATTGAAACACGAGAGAGTTGAGAAGTTAACTCTGAATTAATTTTAACCCTGGGTTCATGTTTCTCTACTATCCCTACATTTTTTTGTTTGTAAATTCTCTACATTTTTCTTCTTTACTGAAGGATGCTTTTCATTAATGCACCATTATTTTCGAGCAGTTCTATTCACCCCCATCCTCTGAACTGAAGCCTGGTATATTCTAAAGATGGAAAGAGGTAAAGTTTATGGCCTGACTATCTTGAATCATGTGCCAGCATATCTTGGTGGATTTAGCTTTTATCATGTCTAAACTGAATGTTAATGGAGTCAGAAGGAATCTACAGTCCATTAATTGGTGCTGTCATTAGCACTGACTTATGGCTTCAGCTGCATCTTAAAAACCACTGAGTCACTTGCTAATTCATTCATATTTGAATAAAGTAATACAGAACAAATACATTTTAAATTTCTGGAAAGGTAGTATTGGAAGAAATATCCACCTGGTTCTGTTCCAAGCCATGAGAAAGGCACTGGCAACAAAATGTAGGCCGGAGGCTGATTGGAAAAAGGGTCCATTTATTGATGAATCCAACATGGATTGGGTACTGGTTCAGCTGAACACATGGAGTTGAGAGTGAGGGGTATTTATACCTTTTTGGGGGCTTTGTTCTTGAAGTTCCTGTTCAAGAACATATATTCTATTGGCTGTTGTAGGGGTTATGTAGGGGTCATAGCTGGTTCTGTAGGTTGTTTGAGCTAAGTTTGGTTGAAGTTTGGACTGTTGATGCAATGAATGGGCATTGCATAATTCCTATTGTGGCTGAGGGTTAATCCTACCTTTCTGAACCTTGGCTGAGAGTATTTGCTTATGAATAGAGCTATCTATCTCTTTATCTCTTAAGTGCTAACATCTGCTGAGGGCTATTAAGAAAGGTGGGGGCTGCTTTCCAAGAGTATGTTTCTCCATTTCTCTCTTTAGGGAAATATAATATTGTTATTACCAATCAATCTCAATTAATTTTCAGTGCAAAATAAGGGACATTTAGCCTCCTGGAAACAGTTTTCAAGGGGGATTTTTTTTTTGCTTCTGAATGCTTTCATTTGTAGGATGGTTGGTTTATTAAAATATGTAAAAGGCCATCCAGTGTTTGTAACAGCCTTTGGGTGTGCTCTGGAATTTGAAAAGCAAGGCCTGGAAGCTACTTGTGTTCCAGGGTTGTCCAGATCTCCCCTAAAGATTCTCTGTATCTTGCAAAAAGCATATTGCTAAAGCTATCTTGTTTGTCTGCAACTTCTGTTGATATTTAAGCATATTTAAGTTCAATAAATATTTAACGTATTTAACTTTGATACTTAAGGCAAGGATAAAGGGATTCCCCCCTCCCCTTTAAACTCAGTTGCAATAAATGGAAACTGGAGGAGAGCACACAAAACATTTTGCTAAGTGTTGTGCAGCAAAACTGCCTACTTTGCTTTGAGTTACAAATAATGCAGTCTACTCCACAGAGCATTTCCAGGTCAGGGCTGCAGAAATCTGGACAATCACTAGTTGACCACAAAAATATGTATCTAGTGGTTATCTAGGTGTAGACTGGCCCATCTGTACATCAGTGGAGATGAAAGTCTTGAGTTCAATAGAATTGACTCTTCCATAAATCTTAATAATAATACTGTGACCTAAGTGTCAGTCTACATCTGTGTTCATGGAGAATGAAAGCATCATAAACACTGGGAAATCACCCTCAGCATCACAATCCTCTCATTTCACGGTCCATACCTGCAGTGCTTAAAGTCTTCTCAGCTAAGGTCATGCTCAACTGCATTTTAGAATTCATTTGGGTCCTTACAGGTTATTTCTTTTGTCTGTCTTCTCCAACTCTGGCTGACAGCTTCAATTTTTCCGAGAATCATGTACTTCAGGAGAAATTATAGGTGGATCTCAATATATAAGCTTTCATTTAATGACCGTTTGAGGCTGAGAGCTTCAAGTCGTCTTGGGACCAGATGTATTTGGAGAAATTACAGGTAGTTCACATTTATGACCATTTCTTTAATGACCATTTGAAGTTACAGCTGTGCTGAACAAAGTGACTTCTGGCCGGTTTTAGCATTTATGAGTGTCACAGCATCCTTGCAGTCATCTGAGCAAAATTTGGACACTTGGAAACTCTCAGACATTTACAACAGCTGCAGCATCCCAGGGTCACCTGATTGCCACTTGCAAACCCTCCCAGTGACTTTGACAACTGAGGTCAATTAGAGAAGCCAGCTTCACTTACTGTTCTCACCCACAAAGCTAAGGGGAAGTCACTCTACCAACAAGTCCACAACACAAAGTCCAGGGTTCCAAAAACCAAATCCCAGTCCAGGAGTCTGAAATCAGAAAGTCAAGTCCAAAGTCCACAAGGGAAGTCTGAAGTTCAGAGCCAAGAAATATGATCCTAAGATTCAGGAAGCTGTGTCCATGAAAGCCAGGAAGGAACACCTCAAAGCAAACAGGTATTCCTGACAAAGCAGCTTCCCACAGCATCTGGCTAAATCAGCCTACATACACAAGGTGTTCCTTATGAAGATGGATGGGGCTGCTTCATCATGAGCAACCTCACTGTCATCCTCTGTGCTCCCTCTGCTCTGCTCTCCATGCCTGCAGATTGGATTGGGGATGCAGCTGTTCATCAACGGAAGGAATTTGATGCGTCATCACTGCTGGCCCTCTGTAGCTGATCCTCTCCTGAGGCAAGTCCCTGTCCAATCAGCCACTCCTTCCCAATGTTGGACAGGCCTGGGACTGCATTGTCCTCAGCCCGTGGATACTATCCCCATTGGATGGTCCTGGTTCCAACTTGTCTTTGTTCTCTGTTGTTTTGTGTGATGGACCCAGCAGACCCCATCACACAAAACAACAGCAGCAAAAAAGGTCATAAAATTGAAGGCAACTCACTTAATGACCATGGCACTTAGAGAGGGAAGTTTTGGTTCCAATGGTGTTCTTAAATTGGGACTGCCTGTAAAATATTTGGGTTTTTTGTGTGATGTCATCATCCAGGTGGGTTATGATCATGCTTTAGTCAAAGCTAGGCAGCATATTATTGACTTGGAGTTCCAAAGTGACCAATCAAACCTTACTAGAATAGCAATAGCACATACTGCTTTATAGTACAGATTTCTTTTTACAGTTTAAATTAATGATTTAAAAATTAATCACCTTTTATGGCATTAGGTTATACTATTATTTCAACAGATTGCTGTAATCCTATTTTTTTAAAGCTTTGTCTTGCTGTTCACATGAGAGATCAGCAAAACATATGAAGAGACTTAATTTTACTTGAAAGTATAAAATAGTTTTAGAACTGAACTGGAAAACAGAAGAATAGGTAATTAAACTGCTCTTGCTGATCAGTTAAAAATACAAATAAAATGTTTAAGATGCATAAAAAGAAAATGTGTTCTACACACCATTTTATATATATGTAGGAATAAGTGCAATAAAGTATGATTATATTTAGATGTAAATTCACTTCTGTAGCAAACGATACGATGCATACTGGGGGAGCATATTAAAGGTGGGAGCATATTAAAGGAATTATGGGAATACATTTACGGCATTCACACTGTACTCAGTTGCAATTTAAGTGATGTCCCTTCATAAAACTGTATTTTATTGTTGGCTTTTTAAACCTCTTAACACTTATCTTGGACTCTTGCATTTTTATCTTTGCAGTGGAAGAAATTGGCCTATATTGGTGGATTATAATAGAGACCACATATATGGAAATATCTTTCCCATCAGACTAGTAAGCAAAGCTATAATTCAAAGCAGAAATTCTTGGCTTCAGCTCCTCGTTTCTCCAGGAAAGGGTTGAGATAGATTGTAATCTGAACCATTGAAATTGTAGCAGGGGTGGACTTCAAACATTTTAGCAAAGGATTCTCTGCCCTTTGTTACTGGGTGGGCATGGCCATGGTGGGCATGGCCTAGTTGGCCTTCTGCACCACAGCCGTGGGGAAGTGTTTTTGCACTCCCTGGGTTCTGGAGGCTCTCTGGAAGCCGGAAACAGGCCCATTTCTGCCCTGTCTGAACTTCCAGGAGACCTGTTTTTCACCCTCCCCGAGCCTCCCCATGTACCTTGCACTTACCTGCAACCAAAATGGGCCACGTGGGGACTCCTGGGAGGGGCAGGGTGGGCAGGGCAGGGCCAGCCAGGAGTAGGATTTGGAAGTTCTCTGAACTGTGCTGAATCTTAGCTAGAGAATTTCCCAAACCCCAGCAAATCCCCAGCAGCCAAGCCCTGTAACCATTGCAATTGTAGACTATATTCAATTGAATCAGGAACTTGTTGGCACACTCACATTTTGATTTTGTTTTTTTACTCAAATTGAAAAATAATAATAAAAGTCTAGTTGCCTTTTGGAAAAAGCACCTTTGGGACAACCATGACCTGAATAATTGAGCATCTCCATAGACAACTTCCTCCAATGGTGAGAAGTAGAAGCAGGGTACCAAGACTGTGATATAAGGTATAAATATCCAGCTTTGGAAGATCATAGCCCATGGTTCTTACTACATAGTGTAGAAAGTTAGTACCCACCCTTTTCCTAGAAGGATGAAATAAATATCTTGAGGAATATTTTAAAAAGGTAGGATAAAATATTTTCCCTAAAAGAGAAATAAAAAATATTAAGAGAGACAGAAACTCAGAGCCTCAAGCTCCCTGCCGACCCACATCAGATACTGAGCTGGGGCAGCTTTAGAAATGCAGATTGGGAAATCCATTACTCCCTGTAGCAAGGACTGGACAAACGTAAGATTAGCCCTCAGTCACAATTGCCCAACACCCTTTCAGAACACAAGCCACTTCATTGCATCATCTCAGTAGTTCAAACTTCAGCTAAACCTGGGAGCCCAGACAACCTCACCTATGACCCCCTACATGGCCCCATGGGAGTCTGACAACAGCCAATAGAAACCATGTTCTTGCACAGAAACAGGAAGCTCAAGTTCACAGCCTAAGAGAAGGTATAAAAATCTCTCACTCTCAATGCCATGCAGTCAGCTGCATCAGAACCGAAAACATGTGCTTCTGTTCATCAACAAATGGACCCTCTTTCCAATCAGCCTCCATTTTATCTCCAGTGCCTTTCTCCTAGATTGGACCTGGACCTGGATATTTCTTCCAACAATATGCAAGGGTGGCTCTTTTTGCAATATCTAAGTTGCACTTTGTGTGAAAAGTATGTTTTCTAGGGAATATGGCTTAGATTGTTTTGGCTCTTTTACTGAAGCAAATGGAATTTCAAATGATGGCATGAAGTTTTATCTAACACAAACCCACATATTTTCTATATGGGAGGAATGTATGACATAACTACAAAACATTTGCCGAGAGCAGCTGGATATTTGAAGCTTGTATCTGTATTGCTTCTTGTGGTTTATTTCTAACACACTAATTTTCATTATATATAATTTTCATTGCATTAGAATGGGTGAATGAAGGCTTAATGATAGTCAATGGAACAGAACAAACTTGATTTCAAACAGGCAAGGAGACAAGAGTGGGGGAAGAAAGAGGAAGAACCATCATCAACTAAAGAGAAACTTAAAAAGAAGAATTAGATCAATTTGTTCTTCAAATTCTTTTTTAACACTAATTTGGAAATTCCAGGTAAAATAAAGGGAAAAGGTACCATGGAAGTTCCTCATATGTTCCAAAGGTTATCTGGAGTTCCTAGGTAAATCCTTATTATAAATAACAGAAAGAATTTGGATTACTATGAAATAGTGCCTTATCTGAAATTTGAGGATACCTCATCACCCTGTATATAGATGACTACAATATAAGCCATGTCAAAATGCAGACCTACAAATGATCTACATCTACATCAAGTTATCTTCAGGTCTACCTCCTTCAACCAGAACTGGCCTATCTGAATAGACACCATAGGAGAAGCTTCTGAAATTCCACCATTTTTGTAAAAATAAGTAGCCCTAAGCCTGGAGGCATAATTTTTCAGGTACAGCATCAATTTTATTTTATTTATAGTGCTTATAAGTCACCCCTATGGATGACCCCTACTGTAGGACTCTGGACTACAAACAACACAATTTGTATATTTATTTGTTTGAGGTCCAAACAAATAAATATACAAGTCATACAAGGACAAGCTAGGATTCACATACCTACTGGAATAACACAGCTTTAACTTGCTTCCAAAACATCAGGGGAAAAGTATCCTCAATTCTGGGCATAAGTGTTACTAAAAAGTACAGACATTAACAAAATAACAAATTGGAAGGGACCTTCAAGAGCTTTTAGTCGAGTGGTGGCTAAAGGCCCTGTCACACTGCCCAACGGATGCAAAAAGTTTGTAAAAAGGACACAGCACATGCAGAGCAAGAAAAATGTTCAATCCATTGTTATCCGCTCTCAAAGGGGCAAAAATTTGCATAAGCAGAGCAGATAAACACGGAAAGGAATGGACGGGGGGAGGACGCAGAGCGGATGGAAAGCGGATACGGAACGGAAGCCTAGCAGATGGAAGCGGATGGAAGCGGATGCAGAGCAGATGCAGAGCGGATGCAGAGCGGATGCGTAGAGGATGCGTAGAGGATGCAGAGCGGACACGTAGAGGATGCAGAGCGGATGCATAGAGGATGCAGAGCGGATGCAGAGTGGATGCGTAGCGGATGACGTGGATGCGTAGCTGCATCCGCTTTCATCCTTTCTCCGTCCATGCGCTACTAACGCTGCACGTCCGTTCCGCTTCCTCCTGCGTCTGTTTACCAACTGGTAAGCGGATTTGAGTTGCGCGGATGCGCAGCGATGCCTAGCGGATATAGCAGAAATGCATAATGGATGCAGAATGGATGTCCCCGTATGCCAAGAGGATGCAGAACGGATTTTGGATACATTTTCCGCTCAAAAGTTTTGAGCAGCTCAAAACCTTCTGAGCGGATGAAATGTCAATAGACGGATGCTGGATGGATAGAGAGGAAGCAAAACAGAGGCAGTGAGTACAGAACGGAAGCATCGCGTTAACATAACGGATGGCAAGTGTTTGTCTCCATTTTACATCCTCTTTCCATCCGTTGGTGCAGGTTGACAGGGGCTTTACCTTTTTGGGTTCCTGTGCCAAAATTGTGCATGCGCTTGCACGCTCATGCTCGCATGCCAGCACCCAGAAGGCAATGCGTGCCCCCTATGCCCCTATGCATGCGACACAATCCCACCTCCACTCCTGCTGCCCCTTACCTTCACTTGCGCCTCACAGCTGATTTTCAGCCAGGTTGAGGTCTTTTTCGGCCTCCCGGAGGCTTGAGGAAGGCTTCTGCAGGCTTTTCAGGCTGAAAACTAGGCCCGTTTCATCTCTTCCGGTATTTCCGGATAAACAGGAAGTGATGAAACGGGCCTAGTTTTTGTCCTGAAAAGCCTGCAGAAGCCTTCCAGAAACCTCTGGGAGTCAAAAAAGGTCTCAAACCAGCCAAAATCAGCTGTGAGATGCACGCATGTCCAGTGAGGTAAGTTTGCCTGCAGCTCATGTGCTGGCACAAAATTGCCTCGCATGCCATCTGTGCCATGCATGCCATAGGTTTGCCTTCACAGTTCTAGTCCAACCCCTTGCTCCAGTAGGAAACCCTATCCCATTTCAGACAAACAGTTGTCCAATTTCTTCTTAGAAACCTCCAGTGATGGAACACCTCAACTTCTCAAGGCAAAATTATACAACAGCAGCTCTAGTACATTAAGACTATCTCCACAGTAGCTGCCTTTCAGAAAGCAACAAAAAACTGAACTCCCCCCCCCCCCCGGATTTTTGATAGTTAAAATGAGATTTATTCACTGTGAGCTGTTCCGGGATGGCTATAAGTTTGTTGTATCTTGATATAATGATCTTATAATTCTTCAATATTACTATGAATATTTCATTTGCTACTGTCTGCCATGGACATGCTAATGTTTATAACGCTGTGGATGCTTTTTGTTTGTTTTCTATCATTCATTGTACCAAGAATTATTTTAATTTTCTGTAAGTTGCTATGATTCAGAATAAAATTGGAAGCATGCATAGGTGTTATTTTGTATTTTGTGTGTGTGGGCCAAATGCTTTCACCAAATCTCTTGTCTGAATGAAAAGAGGAAACATTTGAAAAGATTGGAGATGGGATGAAATGGAGAATTGCAATGAAGAGAAAGCAAAGTTTTGCAAAGCAAGAATCATTGTATCACTTAGGAATTACCCCAGTTTGAAAATAGAAGAACACTTTTTTTAAATTAATGGGCTGATAGAGATATCAGTGTTTTGCACCAGCTTATTGCTAATCAAGTTTTTCAACATTTAAGATATTGCCAGAGGAATCTGGATTGTAAAAACTGTAAAATGGCAGTATGTGTAATGAAAACATATTTTGATGCCACAATTTGTTCCAGATCCATTAGCAGCATTTAAAACTCATGAATTACTATTAACTCTGAAATGTGTTTTGAAAGGTTTTAAATCTGCAGAATATTTTTTTTTTACAGACAGTTAAAAAGTATTATTAAAACAGATAATAATTATGGACAAGAACTGTGGAATCAAAAGTTGAAATGATCTGTTTTAACAAATCAATGGCTAAGGGACTTTAAAAGTAATGATTGTTTTGTACTCAAAATGACACTTCCAAGAAAAGATGTTTCTCTTATTTACTGGACACTTTAGAGAACATTAAGAAAAAGATAATTAACAAGTTCATTAAAATGTGACAGAAGTGGCAGATGGGGGAGATGACAGTTATTCATAAAGTTTTTTGTTACTATTGTTTAATTTTGGTTTAATACTAAAGCCCATGTCACACTGCACCAACGGATGGAAAGAGGATGTAAAATGGACGTCTGGTTAATCGCGATGCATCTATTACTAGGTACCTCCACTGCCGTGCGTGACTACATGTACGTTCTATCCATCGCAGCATCCCCCCCAGCCCCCGGATATTTTTATTATTTCCACACTCCCCTACTGAGTATTTCATCCAGCATCAAAAGCGTTTTGATGCTGGACAGGCAAAACTTTTTATCGAGCCGGAGTGAACTTTCTTCCGAGCGTCTGTTCTACAATCCGCGACACATATGGGGAACAACGTTCTACATCCGTTACAACGTAACCGTTGTAATCCGCTTGGCATCCATTCCTCTGCGCAATTTTACCAGATTCCTTGGCATTACGTTGGGGCTATCCGTTTGGGATCGGCAACTCGCATCTGCTCCAGCGGGAATATACCAGACAAGAGGTGAGGAAGCAGAAATGGATCGCTGGAACACGTCACAGACGGGCAGTGTTAGTAGCAACGCGACCGGATCAGAACAGGATGCCTAGCGGATGAGTTCTTTGCCATATAAAGGTCATTTAAAACCGAAAAAACGTTCGTTATAGGTGACGTATCTCAAATATTTAAGGATGTTGGAAGGGATGTCTAGAGGTAATGCAGAAAAGGAACACCTAGCGGAAAACCTAATATTTCCTATAAAAAGGGGCGAGGAGGAACACCTCCTGGAATTTCTCAACGTTCAGTCCCAGCAGCCCTGGTGTGCAGACTCTTCAGCCTTTGCTCCCTTCGCTCTCAGGCTCTTCCAACAGCGATCCCAGCTCCATCTCTCCACAATGGATCATAACGGCACACTCTTTTGGTAGCCACCATCATTCTAGCAGCAAGTGCGAAGCCCCTCTACAGGCTTTTACTTGTTCTACGCAAGGAAAAGGAAGGTGCCATTCCAAGAAGTGGTGGGTCCAGATGGATCGGCAGAAAGAGAGATAGATTATAACAAGCTGATGGGGAGCGAGGAATTTGAAGACCCTTGTTGCATTCCAGCAGTTTCATATTAAGGAATGCACTAGCCATACGTTTGAACGAACTTGTGCGAAAGACACGGCTCAGACACCCAGGTTGACCAAAAAGGCAAGGGTACCCAAAACTTTTCCGCGCTCAGCGCCCTGGACCCTGCGCAGTGAAGATGGAGCACTGAAAATTTACTGTTGCCAGCTTGGCCTCCGGGACCACGTACAGGAAACATGCACAGTAAGGCTGAGGGTGCCATAGCCCTCCAACAACCATCAGCATTGTGTCCATAGAGAACGCTGAGAGTGGCAGGCTCTATCACGAAGAAATAGCCGATGGAGGAGCCCTCCCTCCATGTGCCCACTTCCACTGAAGAAGGCTGGGAAGAAAGTTGCAAGCAGTAGGTTATCTAGAAGTGGATACTTCCAATCCACAAAGTTACAACTCCGTGGTAGGAGCCATAGATGAGACAGCCAACATGACTGCAAAGCTCCGCCAAACTCATGGGCATCCAATTATTTATCAACTAAAACGAAAGGGCTTCACTTCGAGGCATCGTCCTCGTCATCCATGGTCTAATGCGTATGATACAAAGTGTGAATCGTCACATCAGAATGCACCTTCAGGCAATGGGTCCAGCTCTCAGAGTGCCGCAGGGTATACACAAACGCCGAGTGACCTCCTCATCGGAGGGCTGCGAAAATGCAACCACTCATCATGGGGCTTCCCCAGATCCAGAACTCCCTGCTTAGGGAGCCCGTTTCAGTTCAAATCCACACCTGACCAACAGCAAGGGATGTGCCCATACTGTTCTTCGTAGGGGGGATTAGGAGCGCCCTTTCTCGCGCTCAAAGAACCTTACTTCATGAAAGCACTATCCCTGTCCAGATGCCTATGCACCGGTGGAAGGGAAGGAGGACTGTCGAGAGTACAGGCAGGTCTATTTGGCAAGGCAGTGGTGGATTGAACGCCTTTGGCATCAGACTAGGCCAAAACAGGCTTTCCCAGGTACGTTTTTCTCAACCACCATTTCTAGCATTGCCCAGTTAGACCATGAGGCAACATGCCCGGTGGGGACACGCTTGCTCGCAATCCTGCAAACATCCTGACACCTGCTCCGCAGGTGTTGAGAACAAGAGCCGGTAGACACTTTACCCAACAAAGGCAATGGGGACATGGAGTCCCCTGGTGACATGGAGGCAAGGAAGTTATACCCTGATAGACACTGGTGGTTAGATGTGCCAGGCCCCCAACCAGAGTTCACGTGAAGGGAAAGAAGCAGCGCAACACCTCCTGAAACCCACTGGGTGGGCACAGACTTCTGTCCCCAGCTGGAGCATCGTGGTGACTGGCAAGACAGGATGGTAAGATGCTGTATAACTGGAGCTGCTCTGCTTCATAGCTGCTTCTCAGATCCACATTCTGGAAGAATGTCGTGCAATGTAGAAACGATGCTTGGGTTGGTCGAGGCCCTATCCTTAATAGAACCCAGAGGCATTTAATAAAAGTTTTTGTGATTTTTATGTTTGATAATGTCGTTGATCGATGATTTAAATTGTTATTGGATAATTAAAAGGGCCATAAGGTGGGCACTGGAAGGGTGGACCATACAGGTTTCCCACTGAATTGCTTGCATCTGGAGGCTTTATCTATCCCACTGCTATCTCCTATACCCCTCCTTTCCACAGCGTGATGGACCCTCCATCCCACAGGTATCCCTCCTGCCCAAACTGCTATGCGGGCCTTACCTTCATCCCAGTTATTATATGTGCCAAAGCATGACAATAGGCCTCTGAACATTTGCTAAGTTTCCAGCCAAGCCACTTTTATTTACTAAAAGGAACTGAACGCAAGTGTGTGAAGCAAAGAATAACCTTATATTAATAACAAACTGTTATTAACAGGCACAATGACCCAGTAAAAGTGTCCAAGCAAAGATATAAGTCAACAGGTTAGCAACGCCAGTCTCTTGCACTCTTTCTCCAGTCAACGTCTGAAGGCCATGCCCCATAGTTTTCAAGGGGTGGAGGGATTCCAAGGTGGCCGTTGGAAGAGGTGAGCAGTGTGTCTGGAGTTGGAGCTGGGTCTGAAGCGCCATTAGGTGTGCCTGAGCCCAGAGACGAAATTCGGGAAGGGTGTGGAGGGAAGCGTCTCAGAGAGCTGGCTCAGTCCCGCACGAATGTTGAGAGGCCCCTTCCTCATGACTGGGGTGTTGGTCAGTCCCAAAGACCGATGACGATGTCTGGGGGCCGGCCTTGGGCTGTGGAGGTGGAGGAAGGAGGATTTTGTGTAGTGGAGAAGCTGTCCTGGAGTCTGAGCAGGTGAGCGAGGTGAGGGCGCTCCGTGCATTCGTGGCAGTTGGTGGCAAGCATCTGTGGCATTGGTGGGCATCCTGTGGCAATTGGTGGCATCAGTGGTATCGGTGGCATCGGTAGCACGTGACCACGTTAGCTCAGTAGGTATCGTTGGAATCAGGTGGCATCTTGTCCGGTGCGTTGCGAAGTCCTTGGTGCCTGGACCTTTGGGAAGGGGCTTCTCTTTGTGCTGCTGGATACTCCTGGTGAGCCGTAGCCGTTGGTAAATGTAGGGCGTGGTGGGATTTAAGCCTTGAAGGGCTGTGCACATTTCAAACCTGGGGTGGAGGAGCAGACCCTGGACTGGGGTCAGAGCAGGTTTAGCTTGGGCCCTGGAGGGTGGTGCAGAATCCTTGGATCCTCTTCCTTGTATTCACCTTCTAGAGCTTAACTGGGGATTCCGGGTGCATTTTCCATGAGGGCCTGGGATTGGACAGTAGTGTGAGGAATTGGGCTTCTGTTAGTTAGGATCCGGAGTAATTCCCGGACTGATACCAGCTGAGGGAAGAGATCTATCCGCTCGCCTCTTGATGGAGTCCTTTGGAGATCTCCATATGAGGAACCATGTGTGGCTCTTGTACCTCTGGTCCTGGCTCTCTGTCTGTTTTCTGTGGGAGGTGGAGCTGGAGGGTGGGGGTGGGTTTTGGTCTCTGGTGCTGCGCTTTCTTCTTGGCTCAACTGCCTCAGGGGTGCTCCATGTGCTCCGCCACGGGGAGTGCAGCTGTCGGGGGGATTCCGTCATGGGGCGCTCCAAAGATGTCTTGCTCTGGAACAGGAGCTGGACTCTTGCCAGAAGAGGACTGGCTCTCTTGGTGGCCTGCCTGAGAGAGAGGGTTGACAAGAGGGGCTGCCTCCTCGTGGCGGATCTCACCCTCCAAGAGAGCTCAAGCACATTAGGGCACTCATGTAGCAGTCTCCTGGTCCCGTCGGGGCCTGACCACCCCGGCTCAGGCAGACTTCTTGAGGTGCAGCACTTCCCAGTACCAGGTGATGCACTAGTGTGCTTCACCACCCCAAGGAGGACATCGAAGTGTAGCGCCAGGCTCTCCACTTCTCTCTCAGCCGCCTGCTTCCGTTGGTGTCTCGATAAAGCCTGTCGTCCTTCCTACCAGAGGTAGTACGTTCTTCCTTCAGGCCATTTGAGCACTCCTCTTCATGTTCCTCTGCAATGGAAGTATAGTCTCCTTCCACCCTTTTTTCTGCGGATGCTCTGTCCTCCTCTGGCAAGGGCTTCTGGGCCTCATTAGTAGGGCTTTGTTGAGGTTCTAGGGCTTGGTCACCCGACACCGCAGACAGCAGCAGGGCAGAGCAGCAGCAGGACAGATGCAGCAACCAGCAGAGTCGCACCGCATGTAAGCGAACAACCAGCTAGGAGCAGCACACGCATGGCAGAGATACCGAAAGCAACAGCAGAGTCGCACCAGCAGCAGAAGAACCCAGAAAGCATGAGGTCAGCGCAGGGGTGCGGAATGAGTGTCCCTGTCCTTCTTGCAGGGCTGGCAGAGAGTGGGCACAGCTTCTTCTTCCTCTCCACAATGGATGTTGGCTGATAGTATGTGTCTGCGCGCAGGTCTTTTCCTCCAAATGGTGACCTGCTTGCAAGCTGCTTCCCTTTTATTCGGGGCTGACGCATGACTGCTCCTCCCCGTGCATGCGCAGTGAACACTTTTTGCATCTTGCTTAGAGCATTTACCTTAAAGCTACGGCGCATCAACGCTTTCCGACATCTGCTTCCTTCTGCTTAGCAGCGTACCACTAAACTTCGGCGGTGTTTTTCTCGATCGGAATCGCTCCTGCGATGTGGTCATCTACTTGTCGTGTCCCAATGTCTTCTTTCATGCTTCGCATAGGCTTCCGTTGTATGCATCCACTGAACATCCCCTCGTAACATTCTCCCAGTTACGCTACATCCTCCCCCCGTCCATTCCTTTCCGTTGTTGTCCGCTCTGTTTATGCAAATTTGGGGCACTTTTAAGAGCGGATAACAACAGATGGAAAATTTGCTCGTCCGCTGTGTCCTTTTTACATACCTTTTGCATCCATCGGCCAATGTGACCTAGCCTTAATAATTATTTGAAAAGAATACAAAGTGGATGTGGATCTGAGTCTGAATTATATGCCAGAAGATTTGGACTTTATCAATACACTAAAAATTAATGTGTAAAAGAGAAACTCATCATCTTGAGTTAGCAGATATTTTTCCCTTCTTGGAATACAAAATTTTCATGTTACCTAGGAAGGAAGGTTAAATCAGCCCAATCTTCCCTTTAATTGGAGAGTTAGATTTATAAAAAAAGACCTGAAAGGAAGCATGTGCATTAGTGTATCAAGAAAGGAATTCAGCCAACAAGACTGGTTAAAAGCTGGCTGGGTGACTTTGAACCAATTAGCAGGTGACTGTGAGTTCTAGTCCCTCCTTTAGGCATAAAAGGCAGTTGGATGACTTTGGCCCAATCACCAGGAGACTGTGTGTTCTCGTCCCATTTTATACATGAAAGCTGACTGGGTGACCTTGGCCCAATCACCAGTAGATTATGAGTTCTAGTCCCACTTTAGGCATGAAAGCCGGTTGTGTGACTTTAGGCCAATCACCAGGAGACTATGAGTTCTAGTCCCAATGTCTTTAGGCAGGAAAGCAGGCTAGGTGACTTTGGGCCAGTCACTCTCTTTCAGCCCAACCTACCTCACAAGATTGTTGACATGGGGAAAATAGGAATATTTGGTATATTCTCCACCTTGAGTTATTTATAAAAAATAATAAGGGTGGGTATAAATAAATAAAAGACATAGACATAAAAACCAGATATCTCCAATGCAAAGGCAAAGCAATACAGTAGCATTTAGACATCAAGAAAAAAACCCTTCAATTCTTTTTGCTGTAAGAATGGCTGACAGATGGGGGAGAAAAAGAGCCTGAATGGAATCTGAAAATCCAAGCAAGCCTGTATATCAAACCAGGGCCATGGAGCAAAGCAACCCATGTCCAGAGTGCTACAAACCAGAAGCAGAGGACTATGAGTGGCAGGCAGGGAGAGAATAAGAGAGAAAAGCAGTTAGCAAGTCTATAAAGGAATGAAAATGGTTTTTTTTTTCCATACAAATATGCTAAGATTGGCTACAAGAGTCGAAGACTTGGGAGAAAGCAAAGATGTTAAGAGCTAAGAAATAGTTAAGACAAGAAAACACTCTGCTACAAACAAACATAGGACGAGAAAGTGTTGAGATAATTCCCCATTTGGAGAATGAGCGCATACAGGGAGACAAATTTGAGAATAGTGTTTGAATAATACACATACAGCACACAGATACACTGTACAGTAAATGTAGTTCTTTTAATTTCAGAAACGGTTTAAGCAAAGTTCAAAACAAGTAGTCCAAAGTCATTCACAGGTTAAATCAGTCAGTTTTCAGTCCAGGGATAATCCAATAACAAAGTCCAGCATCAAAAACAGTTCAGTAAGAGACTTACATCACATCCAAGAATAGCAATCAATTAGGAAAAATGGAGGAATGGCAATTCTCTCCAGCAGAAAGAAACAGAGACTCACTGAGACTTTTTCTGAGACTAAGATTAAAACAACCCAGGTTTCTGACTCCATCTTATGGCCATTTCAGAAAACACACCCAATTACACTTTTTGGATTCTCTTAAAGAGACAGTATTAAAATGTCTTTCCTGGTTTATATATTTCCAACTCAAATACCTGTTAGGTGACTTATATTCCTAATAGAAATGTAGAAAAACAACATTGAAAAAATAGGATAATAGATACAATAAGAAAAGCAATAGTCATGTAAGAGAAAATAAAAGAGATCAGAAAATAGAAACAAGCACAGAATTCGCATTACGTTTAGAAATAAGGAATGGGAACTTAATTTTGGACAATAAAACAAATTTTGCATGGGAAAAACAAATTTGGTCCTTGGAAAAACCCTAACACAAAGGATTTACTGCACCTGGGAAACAGCAAAATAAATTACTCTTTTTTGATGGACTGACAGTGCTGTCACTGGACTGATTAAGTATTCATTCTCTGCTTATGTACTTCCTCTCTTTGAATGGAAAGATTTATCAATGTTACTCCATGTGGCCAACATTCAGTGCTTTGGTTAAAACTTCTGAGTTTTTTAAAATGCATTTTTGCTATCTTATTTCTTTTATACTGTTACATATCTGTATTTTATATATGCAAACATATTCTGTATGTCTATAAGCAGGGACATGAATACACATGCATATATCCTAAGTATACAGCTAGCGCTCCACTTACAGTTCACTTAATGACTGTTTAAAGTTACAGCATCATTGAAGGACTGTTTTTCACATACAGCCATTGGACATGTGATCAAAATTTGGATGCTTGGCAACTGGTTCATATTTAGGATAGCTGCAGTGTTCTGGGATCACCTTTTGGGACCTTCTGACAAGCAAAGTTAATGGGGAAGCCAGATTCACTTAACTGTCTCACTTCGCAACAAAAAATTTGGGCTCAATTATGATCGTAGATCAAGGACTACCTGTATTGTGTTAGCCCTTATCAAACTAATCTAATTGCTTTTCTTTACTTGATCTAGCATTGGGTGAACTCAGCCAGTGGTCCCTTCATTCTAGAAAGAAGTATGTGAAAGAAATCTTCTAAATAAAGGCCCTGTCACACTGCCCAACGGATGCAAAACGGACACAACGGACGAGCAAAATGTTCCATCCGTTGTTATCCGCTCTCAGAAGGGGCAAAAATTTGCATAACCAGAGCGGATAACATGGACGGGGGGAGGACGCAGGGCGGATGGAAAGAGGATGCGGAACGGAAGCCCAGCGGATGGAAGCGAGATGGGAGCAGATGGCACATCGCTAGGCTTCCGGGGACCTCAGCAAAGCAGATGCGGAACGGATACAGCGGATGCAGAACGGATGCACATCGGATGAAGGTGATGAACAGCGGATGCACCAGCGGAAGACTAGCAGATGCCGAGTGTTAATTGAGCTTGCGGGGAGGAATGCATTGCATCAGCCCTGCGGATATAACGGAAGCAGCTCGGAAGCAGGTCACCATTCAGAGAAAGACCTGCTTCCAGACACATCGACTGCCTTGCCTGTCCTGCTGCATGTCTGCCTGCCAGCCTTGCGCCTGCCAGCCTTGCTGGCCAGCCTCCCTGCCAGCCTTGCTGTCTGCCTGCATGCCTGCAACCTGCTGCCAGCCTCCCTGCAGCCTTGCTGCCAGCCTCCCCTGCCAGCCTTGCTTTCTGCCTGCCTGCCAGCCTTGCTGCCAGCCAGTCTGCCTGCCACGCCTTAGTGCCTGCCTGCTGCAAGGCTTGGTGCCTCCTGCTGCCAGCCTTCTGCCAGCCTTGGTGCCTGCCTCCCTGCCAGCCTTGGTGCCAGCCTTGGTGCCAGCGTTCCTGCCAGCCTTGTTGCCTGCCTGCCAGCCTTCCTGCCAGCCTTGGTTCCTGCCAGCCTCCCTGCCAGCCATCAACCCACACCATGGCTGAAGCACAGCAAGCTCAGTCAACTGCTTGCCAGCCCTTGCAAGAGGGACAGGGCTACCATCCCACCCCTGCCCCACTCTGGTTCTGCTGGGGCTTCTGCAGCACGGGCTCGCTCTTTCTGGGCTGGGGCTTCTGCTGCTTCTGCTTCTGAGGAGCTGATGACAAGCACTCCAGCACCAGCCACCTCCACAGCACCTGCACCCTTCACCCCTGAGACTGAGCGACCAAGAGGAGTACCAGAGACATCATTTTTGTGTCTTATAGCTTGTTGTTAATAAAGTCTATTTTTTGATTCACACACTTGCTTCATTTCTTTTTTTAAATAAAGTCTTGCTGGAAATTTTAGAATGGTATAAGCCTTTACATGCTTGTAGGATGGGTTAAATAGATGCAGTGGGATGGGTTGAGATAGCTGTGCAATAGGCAGGGATACCTTTGGGATGGGTAATAGATGTGGGATAGATAACCTCCGAGTGCAAGCATAGTGGGACTGTTATGGTCCCACCCTCCAGGTGCCACACCTATGGCCCTTTATTATCAATAACAATGTAATCATTGATCCACACACACATTTCAACATAACACAACTCTTTATTAAATGCCCTGTTCATTGTCGGGCCACTCAACATACATGGCACAATCTCATCAGTGTGATGAGACAGGCTGAAGGAAGCATCCATTAAGCATCTATATCCTGTCTTGCCACTCCACTGCTCTAGTTGGGGAGTTGCACCAGTGTTTCAAGGAGTTGCGCTGCTTCTTCCCTTCACGTGAAGCTCTGTTGAGGCCTGGCACATCCTCGTGTCTATCAGGTTTCGCCCTTTGCCTCCATTCCACAGGCTCCATGTCCCCATTGCCTTGTTGGAGGTCCACGAGCCTGTTCTGCAAGACCGGGTAGCGGGTGTGCATGAGATTGTGCAGGATGCAGCAAGCTTCCATGATCCTCGCTCACGGTCTCTGGGCGATGCTGCATGTGGTGGAGAAGTACCTGGAACCTGTTGGCCAGGATGCCAAAGGTGTTCTCCACCACCCGCCTTGCCCTGGACAGCCTGTAGTTGAAGATCCTCTCTTCACGGGTGAGGCATCTGGAAAGTGTAGGGCTTCATGAGGTAGGTTGTGAGGGAGAGCGTCACCCCCGATGAAGGGTCACATTCTTGTGTGTCGTTGGGCAGGGGTTCTGGATCTGGGAAGCCCATGATGAGGTTGCATTCCAGCTCCTCCTTGAGGTGACTGGCGTTGTATACCTGGGCATCTGAAGATGAGCCGTTCCTTAAGCATGATGTACATGAACTTGTAGTCAGCATCGACCATGGTAAAGGGATGATGCTGAAGAAGCCCTTGTAGTTGAAATAAGTGGACCCCGACTTGGCTGGTGCTTTGCAGGCCACGTGCTTGCCATCGATGGCTCCAATGGTGTGTGGAAGTTCCACCTCTGATACCACTGTTCTGCAACTTTCTTCCATCCTTCTTCAGTGGAGGGGCACTGGAGGAGCTCTCCTTGTATTCTTCGATGATGGCCTGCACCACTTCTCTGACCACAATGCTGATGGTGTTGGGTGGCACCCTCTAGCCGTACTGAATGCTCCTGTAGGTCCCCTGAGGCCAGGTGGCGCAGAGTGAGTGCCACCTTGAGCCCAGGTTCCAGGCTGGGCGGAAGTTGGTGTTTGCCTTGGTCAACCTGGGTGTCAGCCGCTGCACAACTTCGTCAAATATGGCTGAGGCATCCTCATGAAGTTTTGGAATGCACGAGTGTCTTCGTTCCTGAGCTCCCATCAGCTTGTTGTACAGTCCGTCCTCTGCTCTCTGGCGAACCATCTTCGTACCCAGATGCTTCTTGGCCACCACTTTTTCTTCCCGTAGTAGAGTTTCAATAGAGCTTGTAGATGGCTTTGCACTGTTGCAGAAGGATGGTGGCTGCCAAAAGGACTGTGTTACGATCCACGGTGGACATGACTGGATGCTGTGGAAGAGGAAGAGGCAGATGAAGGCTGCAGAGGTCTGCAGCAGGGCTGCTGGTCTGAAAGTGAGATCCACAATGTGTTGCTTCCCCTTTTTATAGGCAGTATAGGTGTCCTTTGCATCCTCTACATCCTCTAGGCATCCTCTAGACATCCTTAATATCCGAGATAGGTCCCCTCTGCGAACGTTTTTTCCATTTTAACGCTTTGTTTCCATGCTGCATCCGCTAGGGCATCCGTTCTGCATCTGTTCCACATCCGTTCGCTTCCTCCCTGCGTCCGAGCGGATGCGAGTTGCGCGGATGCGGAACGGATGCCTAGCGGATATAGCGGATGCGTAACGGATGCAGAACGGATGCGTAGCGGATGCATAACAGACAAATTGGATACATTTTCTGCCGCAAAAGTTTTGAGCAGCTCAAAACTTTCTGAGCGGATGAAATGTCAATAAACGGATGCTGGACGGATAGAGAGGAAGCAGAAATAAAACGGAGGCAGTGAGTACATCGCGTTAACGAACGGATGGCAAGCTTTTTTGTCCATTTTACATCCTCTTTGCATCCGTTGGTGCAGTGTGACAGGGGCTTAAGTAGCAAATGGAAAGGCCAGTCAGAATAGCTCCAAAATTTCCTTAGACAAGAGTGCTCATGAACATGCATTTCCAGATTTAACTGATCCAACCAACATGATCAACACGAAACAAAACTATAATTAAACAACATTTGGAAGGTCATTTCTATCCTAGATCATTTTATCTAGAACTCAGATGGGGAACACCCACTGTTTTCAAATAGACATGAAGTAATTCATGAAGTAATGAACAGGATGGATTCCTCGCCAAACTGCAGTGAGTCATAGTTTGATTCTATCCCAATGGAACAGATGCGTGCATGAAAGTGAGTTGCGTACATGGTAAATCTTCCCCCAAGAACTAGCCACTGGTTTGAGTTGTCTGTCTTAAAGACACCAACAAAGGTGAACTTGGAAACCTGGGAACCCTTCAATGAGAAACCTTATTAATATATAACACAGGAGCTGGGATTCTACTGATCATGGTAACAATTGTGCCCTTATGCAAATATAAGCCTCTCTGTTTTAATTAGTAATGGTATTTAATTGCTTCCAGCCTTGTTGTTCTTTTTAATTTAAGGGAATAAGAAAATGGGTTGATGCAAGTTTCTGACAGGAATGGGTTATATTCATCCATAAGAATATGCTTTAAGACTGAAAAGGTAGGAAAGCTAAGGAAACAATTTTCCTTCCAACATTTTGAGTGCCAGTGAAAATTCAGTTCATCGGACACTTGCCTGCAGGCCACCAGTTTTCATCTGTCTCTCTTTCAGGGTAGGTTTTCAGAGACAAAACCATGGGACTTTTGGCAAAGTCAAACTGGTTTAGTGCAGGAATTGTTTTCACAAAGAACTGCTATTGAGTGGCTTCATAGTAATATCTCCAAGAATATATTCAAATTGCTTGAGTTTGGTGAAATACTTGAGCCTTGCAGGAGAAGCTCAGTGTGTGGTGGGTGAAGGGGGCCTTATAAAATACTTACGAGATGGAGCTCATACAGCAGGGGTGTCAAACTCACATCATCACGGCATCATCACATGATGTATCAGTACTTTGTTAATTTGTTAAACTGGACATGAACGTGGCCAGCGCATGCTGCATCTGGTCCACAGGCTGGGAGTTTGACAGCCCTGTTGTATCACAATAGCATTTAGATTTATATACTGTTTCATAGTGCTTTAGAGCACTCTCTAAGCAGTTTTCGGAGTCAGCATATTGTCTCCAATAATCTAGATCCTCATTTTATTGACCTCGGAAGGATAGAAGCTGTGTCAACCTTGAGCCAGATCAGGATTAAACTCCTGTCAGTAGGCAGAGTCAGCTTGCAATATTACATTCTAACCACTGCATAATCATGGCTTCGCTGTCATAACATGACATCAAATGTATCATAATATCACAAAGTTCTTGGTGCACTGGTGATGCCCAATTGGGAAATACAACATCTGCAAGCAAGCAACCCAGCTCAGCTCCAACAACCAGAGGTGGTATTCAGCAGGTGGTATCCAGCAGAAATTTTGAGTAGTTTGGAGAATCAGCAAATGCCACCTCTGACTAGTCCTGCGGGGTAGATAAGAGACGGAGGGATCAGGGTCGACTAACCGACCCAGAAGAAAACAACGGGACGTGTCCTCTTGCCTGCTGCACAGCAGGTTAGTGGGGTGGGGACGGAATGGGGATTTTACAGTATCCTTCTCCTGCCATGCCCACCAAGCCACACCCACCAAGCTATGCCCACCAAGCCATGCCCACAGAACCGGTAGTAAATTTTTTTGAATCCCATCATTGCCAACAACCCACTTCAATCCTAAACTACAGATACTCTCTTCTGTTGGAATCATGAGACAATATCTGTAATCCAGGAGAAATGCCTGAAATTTGGGGAGGATGCAGTAGGGATACTCACAAAATGGCTACCAGGATTGACATGTCAATCATCAAACCTCCATGTACCAAAAGATAAGGGATACTCCAGGATGTCTTCTAACATTGCAGCAGACAGGAATCATTTTAGAAAGGAAATCCACAAATACTCTAACCAAAGTATTGGATTAACCCTAATCAAGGTAATCTACTTGGTTTTTCCCTTTTACCTAGCATTAGGTGAACTCAGCCAGTTGGTCCATCATTCCAGAAAATAGTACAACTGGTGTTTGACTTACAACAGTTCATTTAGTGACCATTCTGACAAGTTACAATGGCACTGAAAAAAAGGGACTTATGACCATTTTTCACACTTATGACAGCATCCCTATGGTTGTATGATTAAAATTTGGACATTTGGCAACCGACTCATATTTAAGATGGCTGCACTGTCCTGGGATCATGTGATCACCTCTTGCTACCTTCTTAAAAGCAAAATCAATGGGGAAAGCAGATTCGCTGAATCACTGTTTGTCAGCTTGGAAGATATTTTTTTCTTTGAGGCTTCTGGGCTGCCACATTCAGTGCCTGGGAATTTGTGAGGGGGGATTTCAGGAAGTGGTGCTACTAACTTAACAATTGCAGTGATTCACTTAGCAACAGTGGCAAGAAAGGTTATAAAATGGGGTAATATCATTTAACAAATGCTTCGCTTATAATAGATAATCAGAGTTGGAAGGGACCTTGTAGGTCATCTAGTCCAAGCCGCCCAAGCAGGAGACCCTACACTATTTCTGACAAATGGCAGTCTAATCTCTTCTTGTGATGATGCTCCCACAATTTCTGAAGGCAACTTCTGTTCCATTGGTTGATTGTTCTCACTGTCAGAAAGTTTTTCCTTATTTCTAGGTTAAATATCTCCTTGTTCAGTTTATCCATTATTTCTTGTCTGGCCTTCAGGTGCTTTGGAAAATACTGGGCCCCTTCCTCTCTGTGGCACCCCTCAAATATCAGAATACTGCTATCATGTCTCTCCTGGTTCTTCTCTTCACTAGACTAGCCAAGCCCAGTTCCTGCAACCGTTCTTCATACCGTATATACTCGCATATAAGCCGATCTCGCATATAAGCCGACCCTTTAAAAACTGCCCCAAAATGAGGATTTTTGAAAAAACTCGCATATAAGCCAACCCCCAAATACCATGGTGAATGCTTTTTTTTTTCCCCAAATTTGGGGGTCGGCTTATACGCGAATAAATCTGGCTGCCCGACTTCGCACAATGAGAGCCAAGACTCTCATCACACGAAGCCGCTGCCCGCGAAGGCGATTAGAGTCTTGGCTCTCATCGCGTGAAGCCGCTGTCCGGTGAAGGCGATGAGAGCCAAGACTCTCATTGCGTGAAGCCGCTGCCCACGAAGGCGATGAGAGTCTTGGCTCTCATTGCACGAAGCTGCTGCCCGCGAAGGCGATGAGAGTCTTGGCTCTCATTGCGCGAAGCCGCTGCCCGCGAAGGCGATGAGAGTCTTGGCTCTCATTGCACGAAGCCGCTGCCCACAAAGGCGATGAGAGTCTTGGCTCTCATTGCGCGAAGTCGGGCAGCCAGATTTATTCGTGTATAAGCCGATCCCCAAATTTTGGGGGAAAAAAAACTGTTCTAAAGTCGGCTTATATGCGAGTATATACGGTATGTTTTCATCTCCAGTCCCCTAATCATCCTGGTTGCTCTTTTATTGCTTAAGCAATAGAAATGTTGGGTCCAATTATGATCAGACAGTAAGTCATGTGTGAAAGAAATCTGATAACAGGAAAATTGAATGACTAGTCAAAACAGCTCCCAGGTTTCCTTTAGAAATAACATGCTTTGGAGCACCCCAACTCTTTGTTTATTTGAGGGTTTATTTTGCTAAATTAAGTTTTTGAAGGCATTTTGACAGATACTAGGACAGGTCTCTGAATACACTCTTGTTGATGGGAAGTCCTGGGCTGAGTTCACATAGCATCTTTAATCTAGTTACTTGTTAATCGATTTAACCTATTTTCTTGGTGTTCGTAACACACTGAACCCTTATCTGACCAAATGGGTTGGGTTTGCACCACACATTAATCTTTTCCCTTAAACAACTTTAAAAAAAATGATAATCCCACTGAAATTAAAACTAATCTTAATTTGTTTTGCCAGTAGAAGACAATATTTGTAGCTGCAGGGTTGAAATGTGGGGTCTTTGGTGTTCTTTGAATGTGGAGGTATTCTTGTGGACATTTCATTACCCAACTAGGTAACATCATCAGTGATAGTGTCAGATTTGTCGCTTGTTTATGTACAGAAGCTTGCTCTGTTTGTGTTGGTGGGAGTGTGATGTTAATTTGTTTTGCTCACGTAGGCCACTGGCTTTTAAATGAGTGAATACAGTCACAAAGTATATTGAAGTACTTTTTCCAAAACACCTGTAGTCCAGACAAGGAATAATGGATAGAAACTGAATAAGGAGAGATTTAACCAGGAAATAAGGAGAAATTTTCTGGCCGTGAGAACAATCAACCAATGGAACAGCTTCCTATTAGAAGTTGTGGGAGCTTCCTCACTTGAGACTTTCGAGAACAGGTTGGACTGCCATTTGTCACTTAGAGACCAAGGGTTGAACATAAACTGGTGGCCGTACTTCCAGTTAAAAACAAGGTATAAAAAGGACCAGGAGGAATATGGAATTGAAGTAGAGCCAAACCAACTAGATAAACTTTTGGGGGTATGGAAGATAAATTAATTTCAAAGTTATATAATAATTTATTAGAGAAATTAGTGAAGAGCCCGATGATAGCATAGGCAAGAAATGTGGGACATAATATTGATTTGGAGGATTGGGAAAGAATTTGGGGAAAAAATTACACGATAACGAAATCAGCGGTATATAAAGAGAATCAGTATAAAATGTGTTATAGGTGGTATCTGCCCCATTCGAGATTAGCCAAAATGTACCGCAACCTAAGCCCGGTCTGCTGGAAATGTAAGCAGACACAGGGTCCCTTCTTCCACATCTGATGGCTTTGCCCAAAAATTAAAAAAATATTGAATAAAAATATAAACATGGATAAAATAAATTACAACCTTTCAAATAGATCTCAAAGCAGAAACTTTTTTATTGGGGATAATAAAAGGAAATTACACAAAACAGAAAAAGTATTTAATTTTGCACATAATCACTGCAGTGAGACTAGCGCTCGCACAATGTTGGAAAGAAGACCTCATGCCAACAATGATTTAATAATCAAAAAAATCTACAATTGCGCTGAAATGAATAAACTTATTCTAAAATTAAAAGAAAATGAAGACTCAAAGTACCATACAGTTTGGGAAAACTGGTACAAATGGATGAATGATACAGATAAGCGAGTAAATAAATAAGGAAGGAAGCGTTTAAAGAGGATAATGCTTGAAAAATAACCAGGAATATGAAATAGGTACTGGAACAATAATGGGTATATATACCCTCAAATTGATTTGTAGTGTTTATAGTGTTTTTCATTTTAATGAGTTGTATTGTATTTCGTATTTATTCTTTTTTTTAATGTTCAATAAAGGTATTTGTTAAAAAAAAATGGTGTAGGGTCTCCTGCTTGGGTGGGAGGTTGGACTAGACAACCTACAAGGTCCCTTCCAACTCTGTTAATCTGTAATTTTAATATGAAGTGGATAACATTTTATTTCCTTCAAGGGAAAGCCACAGAAAGTGAGAATGAGGGCAGTGGAATTCAGAGTATACATGCATTTTCCATATTTGTGCTTTTTTCACATTCAGATTTCTCTTCTCTGCCTCCCAATAGGAAGGGAGGCTGATACATCCTGTCAGAAGTCTGAGCAATTCTCTTTTCTTTGTGTGTGTAACTGTGTATGTGTGTTAAATGGAGGCCAATGGTTTGAGGGCAGAATATGGCTATAGGACTACAAGCTGCCCACCTGTGAACTATAACTTGCTTCATTCAGTAGCTGTACCCTGAGATATAAAAAAATAAGATCCTTGTCAGGAGACATTAACTGCTATCCATTCCTGGTCTTTCTGGGAAGGGCACATTGCTAAGGGCTCATATACCATTAATGGGGGGAAATTCAAGTAAGTAGAGGCTCTTCTGAAATCCACACCACTTCTAGTTCTTCCTTCTTGCATCTTTCAGTGCCCCTCCTGAGGAGCACTGAAGCCATGAAAAATGCAAGAAGGAAGAATTACAATGGGGTGTGCTGTAGGTCAGAAGCAGAGCTTGGAAATGGTAAATCCCACCATTTCACTTTTTCTCCAAAGCAAACTTTTAAAACCTCTCTCTTTCTCCTACTTTTTCATTTACCGCATCTGCGAGTTTTGATACATGTACATATAAATAGAAATTTAATTCAGCCTGCACTGGCCATATATAACAGGTATTGGCAGGTTAGAGAATACCCTTTGGGGTTTAAAAATGAAGAAAGAAGGAAGGAAAGAAAGGAAAGGAAAGGAAAGGAGGGAAGGAAAGGAAAGGAAAGGAAAGGAAAGGAAAGGAAAGGAAAGGAAAGGAAAGGAAAGGAAAGGAAAGAGAAAAGAGATGGCAATAAAATATTCTTCACATGACTAATAGCACAAGGCAGAGAAGGTTAACTGTCAAGCACCTGCCACGATGAACAAATTTATGAGCATTAGTTTGTATCAAAAAAAGAGTATACTATATGTGTATACATGTGCACCCATGCACATGAGGAGCCAAGGACAAATTGTCATCATAGATCATACAGATCTACCATATAACAAAAACTTGTCCTTTTGAATATAATTTGTTAGCCTGAAAAGGTGCTACCAGACTCTGGAGATTTTCCAGACAAGAGGATCTCTCTCTTAAAGAGTTCACTCAACATGCTAAACAAAACAACAATAATCTAACAACTTATTCAATTTATCACTCTGGATGACTTCTAAATCAGTAAAAAAAACATTGAAAAAGAAGTAAATTATAATCAATCAGACCCAATGACTATGTTTTGGCAGATACACAGAGAGACATAAAGAAACCAAACTAAGTTCAGCGACATATATAATAGGTTTTGCAGGCCTTCTCTGTGTAGTGGTTAAAAATGAAGGGTGGGTTCAAACTAAAAAAGTATTTGATGGCCCCATTCGCACAATATGTTGAGATAATGTTAAAAATCTACACTTATTTTACTGTAGTCTACTGTATTGTGGGAATCAACCTCTTGATTTTATTCATTTAAGGCTGTTTCAACCTGCTTAAAATTGAACCCATGGAGGAAAGTTAGGTATCACCTGTTCTGGTCCAGCCTGAGAATTCTACATTGAAAACATAATCAGAATGAGCTATGTAGAACTGTTAATTTTTAAAAATCTCAGGGCAAGCATGGAGATGCAAGCCAACCAACAATGAAAAAGAGATCACATATATTGGATGAAACACAAATCATTGCAGAAACAACAATGCTGTTGTGTTCGGAAAGTTCTCTGCATAGTTTGCTTGTACCCACAATGGAACTTTGGTGAAGAAGAGATGGGTACTGTATTGGGTAGTTGTGAAAAATTCATCACTAGTCACACTTAATTTCAATTCTTAATTTTCGCCAGTACGGGCAATGGAGCTATCTTCTCTTAATGGAGAGAACCCAACTCTTCTGGAAAGATACTGTAGGATAGATATTTTCAGCACCGGGTGCCAAAACCAGAGTGTGCAAGCGGGTGGGGGAACACCATAAACCTGAAGAGCAGCTCCCAGGCATGCATGCACGTGCTGGGAAGCTGACCTGGTTTCCGGCACTTATATACGCACCGGCCACCTGGTCTTCTGGTTTCTGGTATGCATGCGTGCATGAAAACCAGCTGGCCAGTATGCATGCATGCATTAGAAACCAGAAGCTCAGCTTCCCAGCATGCACATGTGTGACAGGGAGCTGCTCTTCCAGTTTTTGGTGCTCCCACACATGCAAAGACCAGCACCAGCAAAGCAAAGACTTTGCACCATGCAAAGACCTGGAAAAGCAATGGGCGATGGCCATTTTTGACATGCGTCCCATAGGTTCGCCATCTTGGCTGTAGGATAATCGATTGAGAGTATTAATTTCTCCAGTCACTTTATCCATGGATTTATAAACTTACACAGTATATTAAAGAAAGCAGGCTAGAAGGATTTAATTTTACATTACCTTTTAGTTTCAGGGTAAGTCATAAAAAAGTATAAATCAAACTTAAATTCATCCCATCTTTCTTATTTGAGATACAAAATTAAAGCAACTTGACATTTCAATGTGCTGTTTTTTTCCCCTGTAAAGCAATGTAATAAGGTTTTTTAGATACCTTTTATTGTTTTACAAATATCTAACTCCATCTACCTCTCTCTATTGGAAAAAGCAGTGCTGCCTTCTCTGTGTTAGTTAAAGAAGTTAAAGGTGTATTATATACTGTGATGGGCTATATAATGAAAGGAATCCTGTGGATTTTACTCTGTTAGTCATTGCCAACTATAGTGCTCATCTCCATTTCAGCATTGAGTCAATGCTGTCCGGAGACATTTCCGTGGTCATATGGCCGGCATGATGTCATGGAATGCTGGTACTTTCTCATCAAAGTGGTACCTATTTATCTACTCTCATTTGCATGCTTTTAAACTGCTAGATTGGCAAGAGTTGGGATGAGAATGGGAACTCACCCCATCACATGGTGCTTGGGTCTCAAACCTGGGCTGCCATCTTTCCAGTTGACAAGCCCAGCGTCTTAACAGCTGCCTAATATAAATGAAAACAAGCATTTTATTCTATATCTTGCACAGGTGTTAAGCAATATAGGCTAAAGAAAAATGAAGAGCTAGAAAATGAACCAGATTTACTTCTAGCAATAATTCTTGGTTCCTTTCCTGCTATTCTACCCATATTTAACGCCTCCTGCAGACTGCTTGAAAAAAACATAAATGCGGAGTGGAAAATATATCATACATTATACAAATGTATAAATATGAGCATTCAATTTTCCAGCTTATCTACTGTATGTAGACCAGAGGGTGGTATTTCTATCTTTTGCTGAAGCTTCCTGAGATTGTGCTGTTGAAACTCAGCTGCAAGCCAACAAATAACAAAAGTGCATTCCTTCCAACATTTTCAGCCAGAAACTAAAGCAAATGCACCTGTTATTTCAAAACAGAAATACTCCCAAACCTGTCCATGGGCACCACAATATTGCCACCTGGTTTTCTGCACTCTTTACCATTAGGGGTTGGGGACCAATGTACCTGCTCCTACTTTATCACAATCAAGAAATGGTACCCAAAACTGGGACTGGAATTATAGGCAGCAAATCATGATCTTGATTTACGGATCAAATTTAGAGTAATACTTTGCTTGCCTTTGCAAGGCAGAAGGGAGTATTTGCAGTTTAGGATTGAAACTGCAGAATCTTTGGTGTTCTCCAAGCTTGGTGGCTTTCTTTCACTGATCATGCTACCTAGTTTGATGATGAAGCATTTGCAAGAAAACCACCAAGCTCACAGAGCTCCAAGGACCCCACAATTTTTATTAGGTTTTGATTTTGTTATTTTATCATTATCCTGATAAAGGAAATATACCTCTCATCAATTCCGCCCATTAATTTGGAGCCAGGAACAATTGAATAGCTGTGCTTATTCCCAAGTAAGCCTCTGTAGAATTGCAGCCTAGATCTTGCCTAAATCTCTCTCTCTCTCTCTCCCTCCGTGTGTGTGTGTGTGTGTGTGTGTGAGAGAGAGAGAGAGAGAGAGAGAGAGAGAGAGAGAGAGAGAGANAGAGAGAGAGAGAGAGAGAGAGAGAGAGGTATTTAGCAGGTTCTGATCAGTTCTGAAGAACCGGTAGCAGAAATTTTGAGTAGTTCGGAGAACCAGAAAATACTACCTCTGCCTGGACATTTTACAGGATCCTTCTGCTGCCACACCCACCAATCCACGTCCACAGAACTGGTAGTAAAAGAAATTGAATCCCACCACTGGTGCGTATGCCTTCTTGATCACTGGCAATTGCCTGGTCAAGTCCATGCAGACTATTGGGAAGCATTTCTAGAAGTGATTTGCCACCGTTTCCAATGGCTGAGAGTGAGAAACTGGCCCAAAGTTACACAATTGGCTTTGTGCCTAAGGTGGGCCTAGAATCAACTCTCAGTTTGCAGCTACTATATACCAAACTGGCCCTTTTAAAAACTCCCTTCAAAATTGTTGTGTACTCTTTAATTTTTATTAAGTTCCATAATATAAAATACGAATGAAAAATATAGTAAGGAAATGGGAAAGAGAAAAAGGAGGAGTGGAATAACAGTTTACTTTTACATACTTAATATACATTTCTATAACAACAGACTTATCTAGTCAGCAAATCCCATCTCAATTTTTTTCATCTCAAGTATATACTGTAGTTTAGAAGTGATTTCCAAGTACACATAATCCTCAGTTTACAACCATTTATTTAGTGGACATTCAAAGTTACAATGGCATCAAAACCATGACCATTTTTCACACTTATGATTTTTGCAGAATCCCTATGGTCACCTGATCAAAATTTGGGCTCTTGGTAACTAGCAGTGGTTCATGACAGTTGCGCCATCCTGGCATTATCTGATCATCATTTGTAATCTTCCCAGCTGGCTTTGGACAAGCAAAGTCGATGGAGGAAGCCAGATTTGCTTAATGACCACATGAGTCACTTCACAGCTACAATGATTCACTTCACAACTTTGGCAAGAAAGTCATAAAATGGAGAAAAAAACCCATTTAACAACTGCCTGACTTAGCAACATAAATTTGGAGCTCAATTGTGAACATAAATTGAGGACTACCTGGAAACAAAACCAGATGTTTGCCTTCCTTTGAAAACTCCCTTAAAAATTATTTGAATTTATTGGGTCATGTTAAAGCCTTTGGTCACACTGTTTAGGAATTCATTGTGGTCCCACGGCATCTATATGGCCTTAGCTTGAGGAATAATCCCATCCTAACACTTTAATTCCACTATATGTACTCTCTAATACCTAAAGGTCTTCTCGTCCTCTCTCTTATTCAACCATGGAGCTATTATTCAAAAGATCTATGTCAGTGGTGGGATTCAAATTTTTTTACTACCGGTTCTGTGGGTGTGGCTTGGTGGGCGTGGCAGGGGAAGGAAATTGTAAAATCCCCATTCCCTCCCTACTCCACTAACCTGCTTTCCAGCTACATTATCCTGTGCAGGGCAACATTTCGGTTATAACATTGAATTGGTTAAATGGCAAAAGCTTTGGACCACCAATAGGAAAATAACTTTGGCCACAGCATACAAGGAATACTTTTATAAGATGTTTTACAGGTGGCATCTTCCACTAGCAAGGTTTTCCAAAATGTTC
>BHFT01045836.1:0-10702 GCA_004320025.1 Laticauda laticaudata | reverse complement strand
TAACTCATATTATAATCAGAAATTGAATATCCTAGTATTATTATTATAATCATTTGAAATATAATTTTGTTCATTCATACTTTGCGAGATAGCTATACTTTACTTAATTTATTTTATAACAATTCATATAGTCCTCCCAAATCTATCCTAAAAACATTTATGTAATAATAATAATAATAAAATAAATACATATATATTCATTATGAATTATATATGAACATTATATATCCATTATTTTCTAAAATTCTACATATTCTATTATTATATTTTGTTATCTAGTCATTGATAGAAAAGGTCCCAAATTTTGTAAATTTGTTTATTCCTCTTGTTCTCTAATTTCAAATGTCAATCTACTCATTTCAGCAACATTCCAAGTATTTTCTTGAATAGTTTCCTCCTCTGCGTGCTATTTTCTCATTTTTTCAATTTTTTAGCAAATACAATCCTAGCTGCTGTTAATACATTTACAACAAAATATTTTAAATCTTTGCTGTCTGTATCAGGTAGAAATTCACAAAAAAAAATATCTCTGGTTTTGAATTTATGCTTTTTTAGTCACATTTTCCAACCACGTGTAGATTTTAGTCCAATATTTTTTTGCATCCACACAAGTCCACCACATATGGTAATATGAGCCAGGTATCTGATGACAATTTCCCAACATTTTTCGGATTTATTCTGAACATTCTTGCCATTCTTGTCAGGGAAATGCCACCTGTAAAACAATCTTATATCAAAATTTTCTTTAAATGCTGTTGACATTGTCATTTTATAATTTTGAGACCACAGTTTTTTCCATTTCTCTAGATCATCCACATGTCCAAAATTCTTCCCAGCAATCATAGTTTCTTTAACTTGTTCTTCTTCTAGTTTAAATTTCTAATAAATATTCCATACAGTTTTTTAATCACCTTTTCATCAGTACCTGTCAAAATCTTATCTAAATCAGTCAATTTACTGTAGAAACCTTCTGTTTTAAATCTTTTTCAAGCCTTGAATGTATTTGCGCATAAGAAAACCAATTCATCTTACAGCCCATGTCACACCTGAACCAACGGATGCAAAGAGGATGGTAAAACGGACAAAAAAGCTTGCATAACCCATTCAAAAACGCGATGTACTCACTGCCTCCGTTTTGCTTCCTCTCCTATCCGTCCAGCATCCGTTTATTGACGTTTCATCCGCTCCAAAAGTTTTGGGCTCGCAAAACTTTTGCGTGGAAAATGTATCCAGTTTCGTCCATTCTGCATCCGCTACGCATCCTCTAGGCATCCGTTATGCATCGTTACGCATCCGCGTATATCTGCTAGGCATCGCACTACGCATTATGTAATGTAACTGTAATTGAGACTATGAAATCAATGCACAAAAAATTTGTAAACCAATCGACACACTGTTTGTACACTTATGGAAGAAAGTTTGATGTTTTTATGTTTTGTTTGTTTTTGATTGTCCTTAAAAATCAATAAAACAACCAAAAAAAATTAATTATACTGCTTTCTCTATTCCCAATCCGCTGCAATTAAACTTGCTCTTAGCTATTCCAGTTTTAAGATGTGTTTTCTCTTTTCTCCAAGCACATTTTACTACAGGTAGCATCTGATACACTCCATCAACAAAGTGGCTGCTGAGATGTCTTCTTCTCTCTGGGGCTGAGCACTATTTCCATGTTATTTTGGCTTGAGCTGTGAGAGAAGCAACTCACTGGCTTCCTCAGAGTCATCTGCCTTCAGGATGCTCATTGGTATTTTCCAAAGTTGGTAAGTGGTTGATGTGAACAAGTGGCATCCTTGAACAATATACTGAACCAATGTCACCAAATTTATTCACTGCCCTCTTGGGATGCTGTACAGAAAGTTCATTTAAGTGGGACAATAAAATAAAATTCTGCCTGCTTTGTATTGCTGTTGCTTTAGCACTCTTGTGCACATTATATATATATTTTTGGCAGTAAATAGTTTCACATAGGCCTCAATTTTACCTTTTTATTTCAGTGGAAGAACAAGAAGATACACAGGGAGAGTTATACCCTATATCTCTAACACACATCTACCCAACTGTTTACTGATACTTACCATTGAATGAATAACTTGAATTAAGAATTAAGTTAGGTAAAGGAACAAAGCATAGTTCTGATCCTGAAAAAAAAAAAGTATGAATTAGTTATCTGGGATGGTTGTATAACTATATATTTTCTTCAAGATTCTTCTGCATTAAAACATTGTGATATTAAATAGAAACTATTGCACCAAAATAATTATCCTTTTGAAGTAATCTGGGGAAAATAAATCATCAAATGATATGTCAAACATTCATCAGTGTCTAAGTTTAAGGTTTTAAAAAGTCTTTTGTTGCCTGACAAGAGTCCCAGTTTCCCAGACTTCAATCATTTACAAAGCTATCTTTGTAGCTGCATGGCCAACAATTTTAGTAGGTTTGAAGTTGAATGTATATCTTTGTTCATTGCATTGTGAGGGTACCAATGAGTACAAGTCTCTTTGTCTGACCACTTGCTTGCATTCTTGCAATCTGGTGGTTAGCTTCCTCCCTGTCTGTCCTAAATCATTGCACTTTATATGGCAGGGTGACAACCCACTTTAGTACCCAGAAAGCTAAACAATTGGAGAGGAGGGACCTACAAGAACAATTCAGGCAGAATGGGTACCTACAAGCATTTTTAAAGAAGTGCCTGGGCAGCATGCAAAGGAGAGAAAGGAAAAAAGAAGGTACAAGGCCAACTATTTGGCACACCCTGCCAGACATCAAAAACATTTCAGAAGCAGCAGAACACAGCTTCCGAGATTTACAAGTGGAATCACACAATGTCCAGAGGCTACCATATGAGGACAAATCCTACATTGCAAAGATCTTTTGGAGCTGAGATATACTTCTAATGTAATTTACTGGATCCCCTGAATGGATTGCCCCTGTGACTATGGAGGACAGATGCGAAATAAGTAGGAATATAAGTAAGCAGTCAGACGAGGATGCCAAACTCATTGATAGCCTCTTGTCACTCAACAGAAGGGCTGATTTATTATCAGCTTATCAAGTACATAAGAGCCAAGGGCTTGGCAGCACAAGGAAACAACAGTCAATCACATGCTATCAACACACCAGTCAGTCAACAGGAAGACAACAACACATAAATATGATCCATAAAATAGCCCAAAGCACATATTCTGGGAAAGGGAAGATCCCTGTGGATGGGCTCCAGCATGAATCTGCAAGCTTGGAAGAGTGGCCCCAGTGGCCGATCCACATTGGATCCTGAAACATTATCCATATTTATATTTGCCTTCATTCAGGAAAATAATATGTGTTTGCCACCATGTAGTGGCTATTTTAGATATGACACTGGAAGATGAGGCCCTCAGATCAGCAAGTATCCAGTATGCTACTGGAGAAGAGCAGAGGGCTAGTACTACTAGCGCCAGAAAGAATAAAGTGACTGGGCCAAAGCTGAAAGAATGCTCAGCTGTGGATGTATCTGGTGGTGAAAGGAAGATGTTGTAAAGATCTATATTCCATGGGAACCTAGAATGTAAGATCCATTAATCAAGGCAAGCTGGATGTGGTCAAACAAGAGATGACAAGACTGAACATCGACATCTTAGGAATCAGAGAACTAAAATAGACAGGAATGGGTGAATTTAATTCAGATGACCATCAGATATATTACTGCATGCAAGAATTCCTCAGAAGAAATGGAGTAGTCATAGTCAATAAAAGAGTAAGAAAAGCAATACTGGGATACAATCCCCAAAATGACAGAATGATCTCACTTCAAATTGAAAACCAACCATTCAACATTGCAGGAGTCCAAATCTATGCCCCAACCACTGGTGCTGAAGAGGCTGAAGTTGACCAGTACTATGAAGCCCTACAATACCTTCTAGAATTAACACCAAAATGTCCTTATCATCTGGGAGATTGGAATGCTAAACTAGGAAGCCAAAAGATAACTGGAATAAGAAGCAAGTTTAACCTTGGAGTACAAAATGAAGTAGGGAACAGGCTGATAAAATTTTGTCAAGAGAATACAATGGTCACAGCAAACACTCCTTTCCAACAATCCAAGATGACTCTACATATGGGCATCACCAAACGGTCAACAAAGAAATCAGATTGACTATGTGCTATGCAGCCAAAGATGGAGAAGCTCTATACAGTCAGTGAAAACAAGACCAGAAGCTGACTATAGCTTAGATCATGAGCTTCTCATTGCAAAATTTAGGCTTAAATTGAAGAAAGTAGGGAAAAACACGAGGCCACTCAGGTATGAACTAAAGCATATCCCTGATGAATATACAGTAGGGGTGACAAATAGATTTAAGGAATTAGATCTGATAGACAGAGTGCCTGAAGAACTATGGACGGAGGTTCACAACATTGTACAAGAGGTAGCAACTAAAACCATCACAAGAAAAAGAAATGCAAGAAAGGAAAATGGCTGTCTAAGGAAAATGGCGGTCTTTACAAATAGCTGAGGAAAGAAGGGAAGCAAAAGGGAAAAAGAGAAAGCTAATCCAATTGAATGCAGAATTCCAGAGAATAGCTAGACGAGATAAGAATATCTTCTTAAATGAATAGTGCAAAGAAATAGAAGAAAACAATAGAATAGGGAGGACCAGAGATATCTTCAAGAAAATTGGAGATATGAAGGGAATGTTTCATGCAAAGATGGGCATGATAAAGGACCAAAATGGCATGGACCTAACAGAAGCAGAAGAGATTAAAAAGCGATGGAAAAATTGCACAGAAGAACTATACAAGAACAAGCTTCACATCCCTGATAACCATGATGGGATGGTCACTGACCACGAGCCAGATATCCTGGAATGTGAAGTAAAATGGGCCTGAGGCACTCTGAGCAACAACAAAGCTAGTGGAGCTAATATTCCAGCTGAGCTATTCAAAATCTTAAAAGACAATACAGTAAAAGTGCTACACTCAATTTGCCAGCAAATTTGGAAGACTCAACAGTGGCCACAGGATTGGAAAAAGTAAGTTTACATTCCAATTCCAAAGAAGGGCAATGCCAAAGAATGTTCAAACAACCACACCATTGCACTCATTTACATGCTAGCAAAACTATTCTCAAAATCCCACAAGCTAGGCTCCAGCAATATGTGGATCGAGAACTACCAGAAGTACAGGCAGGATTTTGAAGAGGCAGAGGAACGAGAGATCAAATTGCCAACATGCACTAGATCATGGAGAAAACTAGGAAGTTCCAGAAAAACATCTACTTCTGCTTCATTGACTATGCTAAAGCCTTTGACTACGTGGATCACAACAAATTGTGCAAGTATTTAAAGAAATGGGAGTACCAGGCCTTCTTATTTGCTCTTGAGAAACCTATATGCGAGTCAAAAAGCAATAGTGAGAACTGGACATGGAACCACTGATTGGTTCAAAATTGAGAAAGGAGTTCAGCAAAGCTGTATATTGTCGCCCTGCCTATCTAACTTATATGCAGAGCACATCATGAGAAAGGTGGGGCTAGATGAATCACAAGTTGGAATTAAGATTGCCAGGAGAAATATCAAAACCTTAGATACCATCCTAATGGCAGAAAGTGAAGAAGAAGTAAAGAACCTTTTGATATGAGTGAAGGAGGAGAGTGCAAAAGTTGACTTGAAACGCAACATTAAGAAAAACTAAAATCATAGCATCCAGCCCTCTCAATTCCTGGCAAATAGATGGTGAAGAAATGGAAGTAGTAACAGATTTTATTTTCCTGGGCTCCCAAGATCACTGCAGATGAGAACTACAGGAGATCAACCCTGACCATTCTTTAGAAGGTCAGATCTTGAAGATGTAACTCAAATACTTTGGCTACCTAATGAGAAGGAAAAACTCACTGGGGGAGAGTCTAATGCTGGGAATGATTGAAGGCAAAAGAAGGGGACAGCAGAGAAGGAGGTGTCTGGATGGAGTCACTGAAGCAGTCGGCATGAACTTAAATGGACTCTGGAGGATGATAGAGGACAGGAAGGCCTGGAGGAACATTTCCCATAGGGTCATGATGGGTTGGACATGACTTTGCGACTAACAACAATAAACATGGCTATTTTGAGATTTGCAGCACAGATGTGGTACCTTGCTCTACCCCACATTATTACATTTTGTGGCAAGGGGCAAGCCATCCAAAAGTATGTTTGATCCTGCAAAAAAAAGGTGATTTATTCTAAAAACACTCTTGCCTAAAAGAAGAAATAGCCAGGAATCTTACTTATTTGTCAGTCAAAGGAAATCACATTCAAGCAGAAGAGTTTACCAAGCTAGACCATACCTGAATCCCTGGCACAATGCCCATCACTTTGGATTTCTGCCAAGGAATTCCTCACTCCCTCTGTAATATTTGCCATGTGCTGCTGGATCGTTTTCTCATTATTCTCTATTTGTGCTTGGAAGATGACTTTGTGATCCACAATAATACTGCCATTCCTAAGAGTACAATGAAGGAAGAACAATTCCTCAGATGCTGAATGCCCCTTTTTACTCCATGAATATACACTAAAGACTGTGATAGCCCACCCTTTTCCTCCATCAAATGCAAAATGAATTAGTACTTGTACTCCATTTCTACTCCATTTAATTCACACAACAGTTTTCTGAGAGAACTTAAAATAAGTTTCAGACTACGCCAAAGTTCCTCTGGAAGTTTGGCAATTGAGTGGGATTTCAACCTGGACTTAATCTAATTCTGACTGCTTTAACTTGCAAGAACACTTTTCACCCTGTTGAGATGCTTCCTGAAACATATGGTGACTGAAAGTATATTAGGTATTGCATACAAAATTATACGCAGAAATCTTTTACCTGTAAATGACTTTTTTGTTTTAATCGCAATAATATGCGAGCTAACAACCACTTTAAACTCAATGTAAATCGTTTTAAACTTGACCATAAAATATGATTTCTGTAATAGAGTTGTCAATGTCTGAAATGCTCTACCTGATTCAGTTGTTTCAGCTACAAATTTTCAGTTTCAGTCACAACTTGACTTCTGTGGACGTTACATCATACTTAAGTGGTTAGTAGAGGGGGCGTGCATAAGTGCACTAATGTGCCTATTGTCTCTGTCATTGTATTTTTATTCTTTTATTCTTGTTTTTGTTTTTCTTTGATAAATTCTAACAAGCAAGCAAATAAACAAACAAACAAATAAATAAGAAAGACATGCTCAGGCCCTGGTCTATCCATATTGTTAAAAAAAAAAATCTGAAGAGGAGTTACTTCTACTCATATTCAAGATCACTTGTTGGCTTATCATCCCAAAGTATCTCTTTTTAGACACCGACCTCATTCCTAAGATCTCCACTTCATGGTATCCAAGGACAGCACCATAAATATCTTTCATCTACAAGGTAGAAAAGAAAGCCTTCATAAACAAAGAAGCCTATGCCAGGAAAGAGACTTTAATTAGAAGCCAGCCTCCTAAAGCACTGAGTGTGTGGTATATGCTGTATCTTGTCTAATTCTCCAGCTGCAAAAAGCTGATAATCCAAGAAGTGAGTTTTATATTTATGCATTTTTCTTTAACATATGCAAGTGCTTAGTAAGCAGTGTATTGTCTGAGTCAATTTACAAATATATAGTAATAACATAGCAATAACAGTAATAACATTCTTTAAGGCTAGGTCACACTGGCTGACGGATGCAAAACGTATGTAAAAAGGACCAGCGGACAAGCAAATTTTCCATCCATTGTTATCCGCTCTCAAAAAGGGCAAAAATTTGCATAAACAGAGTGGACAACAACAGAAAGGAACGGACGGAGAGAGGATGTAGCGAGGATGTTAAGCAGATGCTCAACAGAAGCCTAGCGGATGGAAGTGGATGGAAGTGGATGGCACGTCCGCAGGGCTTACAGGGGAGAACAGCAAAGCAGACACATAGCGGACGGAACGGATGCGTAGCGGATGTGTAGTAGATGACGCGGATGCATCATGAATGCCTAGCGGATGCCTAGCGGATGCAAAGCGTTCACTGCGCATGCGGGGAGGATGAATTGAGTCAGCTCCATGGATATAAAAGGAGGCAGCTCGCAAGCAGGTCACCATTCAGAAGAAAGACCTGCTGCCAGAGACATCTCGTACATCTTCATAGTCAGAGACCACTGGGAGACGAAGAGGAAGCCTGTGGCCTAATCCTGCCAGCCCTGCAAAGAAAGGACAGAACACACCATCCGCACCCCCTGGTACTGAGTTCTGCTTCTGCTGGTGCTTCTGCTGGTGCTTCCTGCTGCTGTGCCTTCTGCTGGTGCTTCTGCTGGTCTGCTGGTGCTGTTGTGTGCTTCTCCTGCTGCTGGTGTTTGCATGGTGCTGCCTGCCTGCTTCTGTTAGTGCTGGTGCTGTTCTGTTGCTGGTCCTGCTGGTGCTGCTGCTACTGCTGCTGCTACTGCTGCTGGTGCTGCTTGGTGTGGTGGACCCAAGCAGCCAAGGCCTCAAAGCCCTGCTGATGAGGGCCGCAAGAAGGCCCTGCCAGAGGGAGGAAGAGGCAAATTGGAAGGAGAAGGAGAAGAGGGAGAGGAAACAGTAACTCCATTGCAGAGGACCATGAGGCAGGAGGTGCTCGAATGGCTGAGGGAGAACGAGTACCTGTGGAGGAAGGGCCACAGGCTATATTCGAGACACCAAGCAGAAGACAGGCGGCTTGGTAGAGAGAAGGTGGAAAGCCTGGGCTACCCTTCTGATGTCCATCCTGGGTGTTGGGAAACATTATGCACACCTGCAAGCTGCACCTGAAGAGATCCCGGGCGAGGCCGCTGTCAAGTTGACGGACGGGAGACCTACATCATGGCCAGGTACAGCTTCCTGCAGGGTGAGATCTTCCACCAAGGAGCAGCCCCTCGTCAACCCTCTCCCTGCAGACAGCACACAGAGATGCACTCCTCTTCCCATCCAGGAAACAGCCAGTGTGTCCAGGCAGGTGTCTGCGGAGCGCCCCCACGAGAAAAGGAGGACCCCCTGACAGCTGCACTCCCCATCCCGGAGGAGTGTGAGGGGATCCCCTGATGCAAATGGAGCAAGAGGAGGCCGCACGCCGACCAGAGACGCCAACACCCCACCCCCACCTCCTACCTCTCGACAGAATAGCCAGGCAGAGCAGGCAGACCGGAGGGGAACAGGAGCCACACTGTCCTCTTGCGAGGTCAGGGACACAATCAAGGACAGCGCAGATGCTCCTCTCTCCAGGCTGGTTACACTTCGACGATTCCATCTAAACTGCAAGCCCTTCCTCACCTACGTGACCCAGTACCCTCATGGACATGCCCGACCGCCACAGTACCAGGTGATGAAGAGGCAGAGATCACTGGGCTTCTGCACCACCCTCGGCCAGGCCAGCTGAACCTGCTCCCACCCACTCCAGGTCTGCTCCTCCACCCCAGGCAAATGTCACACCCTTCCAAGGCTTTCAAGCAGTCCCTCTCCTACCAGGCTATGGCTAACCAGGACTTCCCTTCAACAGAGGCAGCCGCTTTCCCAGTCCAGGCCCAGATTCATGCGCCTGCCCACAGATGGCCAACCATGCCACCGACGCCACAGATGCCACCGACACCACAGATGCCACCGACGCCACAGATGCCACCGACACCACAGATGCCACCAACGCCACAGATGCACCGGAGCGCCTCACCTCGCCCAGCTGCAGGACCAGACAGCCCCCACTACACTCCTCCTTTCCTCCACCCCAAGCCAAGCCCCTCAACAAAAGAACTATCTGTCAATCGCTCCTGTGCCTGACATCTCAGGTCCTGGATGAAGGGCCTCCTCAACCTCACGGGCCCTGAGCGCAGCTGTCCTGAGATGTTTCCTGCACACACCCTCTCCTGTTGTCCCTCTCGGGCCAGGCACCCCAATGGCACCTCAGACCAGCACTCCGCAGCCACTGCCACCTCCACAGTCCCTGGAACCCTTACACCTGAAACCCATGGCATGTGCGCTCAGAGTGAACTGAGAAACAGTGCCAGAGACTGAGTGTGTTACCTTGTTGGACCTTTGATCTCTTGCTTGAGACACTTCACTTGGGTCATCTTTGCTTTTACAGTTTGTTATTTAATAAAGGTTATCTTGTGCTTCACACAGCTTGGTGTTCATTTCTTTTTACTTAATAAAGTCTTGGTGGAAACTTTTAGAAAATTGGTTAAGCCTGTTGCATGCTTGTTGGAGGTGGGCAAGAATACTGTGGCCGTGGATAATAGGCTGTGGGATGGGCAAGCAGATAGCTGTGTGGATGAGGTGGTCTTAATAAGCTATGGATGGACTTAGAGGATAGCTGGTGGGGCATGGATAACTAGTTGTGGGGATGGGCCACAAGGATAGCTGTGGTATTGGATAAACCTCCAGTGGCAAGCGATAGTGGGACTGTATGGTCCACGTCACCTCCCACGGTGCCACACCTATGGCCGCTTTATTTACAATAATAATGTCAATAATTACTCCACACATGCTCAACATAAAACACAACTCTTTATTAAACGCCCTGTTCATTGTAGGCCAACCAAATACATACATGGCCCAATCTCATCCCGTGTGATGAGGACAGGCCTCAAGGAAGCATCCAATTAAGCATCTACACATCCTGTCTTGCACTTCCACTGCTCTCAGGTGGGAGGTTGCACCATCTGTCTCAGGAGGTTGCGCTACTTCTTCGCTTCATGTGAGGCTCTGTTGGGCCTTGCACATCCTCA
>BHFT01045835.1:0-13937 GCA_004320025.1 Laticauda laticaudata | reverse complement strand
TAACCAATGGATTGCAAGTGTTTCTCTCCGTTTTACATCCTCTTTTCATCCATTGGTGCTGTGTGACAGGGGCTTAACAATGTTGGTAAGAGTTAAAAAAAAAGTAGTGAAAAGTGTTATTGTTGTGAGAGATATTAAACTGTGAGGATAGGCAGTAGATATGTGTATGAGGCCTTTCAGTGTTAGTGACCAGTCTTTCAAAGACTCCTGCTGCAGTGATAATGAGATATTTCAATTATCCTGACAACTACTGGGACTATAAGTCTGCCAAGAGACAAAGTTCAACCAATTATTGTCCTCTATTGCTGACAACTTCATTTGTCAGAAGGTAGAAGAAAGAAAAAGGGGATCAAATATCCTGGCCCTAATCCTCAACAATTGGGAGGAAATGGTTGAAGAAGAGAAGATGACTATTATATTGGGGGAAAGGAATGGTTTTATCTTTGAATTTATGTTATCCAGGTGAAGAATTGGAACTCGGAGGGTGGATTTCAGAAGTGTGTACTTTGAAGAACTCTCGGGAAAGATAGGTTGGATCCAATGACTTAAAATCCTGATAGAGGAAGAAATCCAGGAAAGATGAGAAACAATGCCTACAAGAAGAGAATTGGGAAAATGTACCAAGTCCAGGATAGAAATACAAAGAGCTGTCTAAAATGCTGAAGAGAAAAGGTGCATGTGTAGGAAATGAAAAGAAAGATATATCACCAAAGAATATAGGGTACCCTTGTTTGTGTCAGAAAGGCTAAAGCTCAAAATGAAGGACATTTTTAAAAATTAATCTATTTAAATTTATATGCTGGGCATCTCAGCATTTAGTTCCTCTTTCAAGGCATATCAAAAACAAAAACATCAGCAAGAAAAAGGGCTATTTGTGAATCTCAGAAATATGAGGAAGTCAAACAGGATGAAAGTCTGTTACAAGGAAAAAGCAACCATTGACAAAGAGTGATGGTGACAGAACAGAACTTCTTACTTCCTACTTTGCATCTGTCTTCTGTTAAAAGCAAAATGAGTTGTCATTGGTCATTGTTAAGCCAGTGAAAGAAAGAATTATAGCTTAAGATAGTGAAAGAGAAGATAAGAAAGTATTTACCTAATTTAAATGAATTCAAATATTCAGGCTCAGATGGATTAATCCTGGGGCACTTGAAGGAATTAGTGGAGTGGTTCCTCTGATATTTTTGGGAACTCCCAAAGGATGGCAAGATCCAAGAAAGATTGAGACCAAATTCTGCCCCCATCTTAAAGAATGGAAAGAAAAAGAACTGGGAAAATTCCAGATCTGTCTTATTCATTCATTCATTCATTCATTCATTTAGCTGCTCATATCACAAAATGTAATGCTGGATGGCACACAATAAAAAAAAAACAATAATATAAAAAACAATCAACAATTAACATTTATATTGTATTAATTTATATTGGACAAATTGTTTCTGCAACAGTATGTTTGTGATTGCTTACTAGGCATGCAACAATTAACAAACAAATCATGCCAGACTTACTTTTTTGGAGCGAGTTACTATTTAGACTTAGAATAACTTTATTGTCACTTTGAATGTATTCTATTCGGCATTCATTAAAATGAAATTTTGTTGCATACAGCTCTCAAAGGGTCTTTACCTCCAACATAAACATAAAATACATAAATAAATGCATAAATACAAAATTATGCATAATCCCACATATATTATATGACATGGAGAAACAACACAGTCTAGTTCAGAGGTATACATGTACATATTCATGGTGAGAAAAATGAATCTTGTGAGTTTACCAGATGGATAGCATAGCAGAATCTGGTGGTCCTGCTAGAAATACTTTGAAACCTCCTTCCTATATTCTTACTCATGTTATACTTATACCTATTATCTTGTAAGCAATTGACAAATCAAATAAATAAATAAATAAATAGTAGCTTAGTAGATCTCGAATAGCATAGACATTGTGCACCAGGATGTCAACAAATCCTTCAATAAGTATCTCATGATAAAATGATACAGTGAAAAAACGAGAGAACTATAGGATGAAAATTCAGTTGGCTGAATAACCCATAAAGTTTTTATTTATTTATTTATTTATTTATTTACTCATACAATTATTTGGTTTGTCAATTGCTTACAAGATAATAGGTATAAGTAAAAACATATTTATGAATACATGGATACATATAAGAAAAATAAAAAAATAAAAAGAGAACAATAGGACAGGGACGGTAGGCACATTGGTGGCACTTATGCACGCCCCCTACAGACCTCTTAGGAAGTGGGTGAGGTCAATACTAGACAGTCCAAGGTTAAAGTTTTGGGGGGTTTGGGGAAGAAACCACAGAGTCAGGTAGAGTATTCCAAACATTGACCACATCTGTTGCTGAAGTTCTATTTCCTGCAATCAAGTTTGGTGAGATTAACCTTGAGTTTGTGTATGTATTTGCTCTTTGTGTTGTTATGGTTCAAGCTGAAGCTATTCATTGACAGTAGGACATGCAATGTATGATTTTATCAACCATACTTAGATCAGACGAAGACGGCGTAATTCAAGGTTTTCTAAGGTCTAGAATTTCAAGTCTGGTGGCATAAGATATTCTAGCAACGAGTAGAGGAGTGCAGAACTCTTCTTGTGAAATATTTCTGGACTTTCTCAACTGTGTTAATATCAGATACATAAGTGGGTTCCAGACTGATGAGCTGTATTTGAGTATTGGTCTAGCAAATGTTTTGTATCCTCTAGTTATTAGTGTAATATTACGAAGAGAAAAAGTTTTGTAAGATTAGGGTAACTCTTAATGCTTTTGGCTATGTACGTTACAGTGGGCTATAGCACTTAGATCATTAGAGATGAGTACTCCAAGATCCTTGACATAGTTTGGAGTTATCAACAAGGTCTTGACCTATTCAGCTTGTATTTTATTTTCTGATTTTTTTTTGCCAAATATGTAGGACAGAGCATTTATTTGTTGAGATTTGAAGTTGCCAATTTGTTTGCCATTCTGATACATAGTCAAGATCTTTTTGAAGGTAGCAGTATTGTCCTGTGTGTTGAATAGCTTTACATCATCACTGAAGAAATGCAGTTGCTCTTAACATGATCACAGAGGTCATTTATGTAGAGTAATGAAAAGGTTAGTCCTGAGCACTGTCTTGAGGGACATCACTGTTGACAGGTAACGAATTTGATAGGACACTCCCAATTTTTGACCATTTGCTGTATGTTTGACGGAATGCTTCTATCTAGTTATGCAGGTGTTCAGAAGATACCATAATTTGAGTTTTAGGAGTAGTTATTTTCGTGTACACTGAATCAAAGGCTTTACAGAAGTCTATGTAGATTGTGTCTGGTTCTTTGCCATGATCCGAGTTGTGTTGTCCATATGTTTTGCAGTGTAAGCGTTGCAGATTACATGACAGTTTTTTCCTAAACAAATTGTTTATTAGAGAGTGGTTATTTGTTTCTAAGTGGAGGATGATGGATTGGTTGATAATTGATTCCATGACTTAAAGGTGACCGCCAGCATAAAAAGATTGGCCTGTAATTTTCAACTAGGCTGGGGTCCTCCTTTTTTGAGATGGGGATGACCGTGGCTTGTGTCCATAGTTTTGGCAAGGAACTGGTCCGAAATATTTTTGAAAGATTATGCTTAGCGTTCAGTCAGGGCAGTGGAATGAGCTTTTTTGAGAAGTAGGCACATATTCCATCCAGTCCAATAGATAGAGATGGTTTTAGATTGCATAGTGCTTTTTCAACATTGTCTTCTGTAAAATTGATGTGTACTAGATCATTGTAGTTGCCTGTTGTTCGACTAGGAAATACTGGCATGATCCATTGCTGTTTACAAATACTGAGCCAAAAGAATGTGTTAAAGAGGTTGGCTTTTAATAGTGTTGTCCAATTGCAGTCTTTACCAATTAGGTCCTTTCAGGAGTGGGAATGGACGCTTGAGTCTTTTAATTTGTTGTTACAAAGTTGTAGAAAAGCGGCAGGTGGAATTGGGTGCATAAGAAGGTTTTCTTCTTTTGTTTAATGTGATAATTGGTGCATTCAAGTCTCCATCTGGTGGCATAAATTTTTGTATCGGCTTTTGAAGTTTTCATGTAACCAGTATTGTTTTTCTGCCCAAATAATTTCTTTTTTGGATTTGAAGCTTTCCTTATTGTTATGGGTAATTTGTTTTTTTCTGGTTTTGGGGAGTTTGTTATTGGTACATATAGTTTGATGACTTTTTGACTTCAAGTAAACATTATATTGTAATGGTCTTCTACAGTATTGCATCGCAGTGAATAGAAATTGCCCAATAAGGGATTGGAGATATTCATTGTTTTATAAGATATAATTGCGTTTTTTGAAGTTATATTGGGGATTCCATCAATTGTGATGATTTTTGTGTGGACTATGTTGAGACAAAAATCAATCAGTTGATGGTCACTGTTGAAAAGGGTTCTTTAATTTGTATTCTGTAAATTAATTTCAAACTATTGCAGAAGATGAGATCGAGGCAGTATGCTAGTGTTTGTTGGTTACTAGGCTGTTCTAGTCCCAGATTTTGTTACTTGCATTTTTAGAAGGTTTGCATGTGTGGTTTCAGTTGTACATTTGTTAAGGGTCCAGTCTATAAGAGGTAGATTGAAGTCACCAGAAAAGATAAAAGTGTGTGGGCAGGATAACTACCCATGTTTAGTAGTATATTTAGCTTGTTTGCATGTTAGCATGGTCATAATCAGGGGCTCTGTAATATAGTAAGAACTGAAATGTGAATATTTAAGGACAGTTCAACAGACAATGATCTCAGGAATAGCAAGATCCTGGGTAACTTTGGATGTTTTTAGATGTAGGGACTTTTTAATAGAGATAGCAACACACCCTCCTTAACGGATTTCACAGTCTGATCGGTAAACATGATAATCTATTACTCGTGGTAATGGATCAGGGAGAGATGCATTGAGCCATGTTTCACAGACAGATATAATGTCAAATTTAGCCGTATTTAGTAAGAGGAGAAATTCAGGTATTTTATTTACAAAGGCTTCTTTGCATTGAGTAGCTTGCATTTAAGACCAGTTGTGGTTGGAATAGAGGTAGTTAGGGGTGTGCGTGCCTAGTTTTGAGTGATGTTGGATTGAATGGGGTGGGTTTGGATGAGGAGTTGTGGGTTGTGTAACTTTGTTTTGATGCAATCAGCATGGTAGTCAATGTATAGATCTATACAAACCATTGTATAGATGGTTTTTGAGTTCTGAGCAGAGTTCACAGGAGTGGATTCTTTGCAGTATAGATAAGTCTGATTTTGAGCGAAGTTTTTTGTATTTGGGATTGGTTTTTGCAATCCTGTTTATTGTATGAATGAATATGTGTTTGCTGGACTCATTTTTACATACAACTCTACCAAATCTTGGAGCCACAGAGCCATCACTGTATTTGAACTCAAGGCCATCTCTGCTTATTTCAATGATATGTTCAGGAGAGATGTTTGTTGTATTTGAGTTGCTTATGATATCACAAACTTTGGTGATGTCGTCTGATTTGTTGATGTCTTATTAGACCAAATAAGATGGTATATCTGTTCATGTTCCATGATGTCTTTGATGAGTAAAGAGATATTATTAATGTATTCAATAAGTATCTCATGATAAAATGATACAGTGGAAAAATGAAAGAACTATAGGATGGACATTTAGTTGGCTGAATAACCCATAAAGTTCTCATTAAAGGCTGTAACTCAGCTTGAAGTCCTGAGCCAATTTCCACAGAGTTCTCTTCTGACCCCTGTGCCTTTCAACTATTAACAAAGACCTGGATGAGAGTGTTGAGAAAAGGATTAAGTTTGCAGGTGACATACCACTGGGATTTAATATTTTAAAGGACAGATAGAAGATCAACATGATGTAGAAGGCCTGAGAAGTAACTGAAACAATACAAAGGAATTTAAAAGAAGGGAAGTACAGGATAGGGAAGAACTGGCAGAAGTGCACATGAAACAGATCCTGATGTCCTTGCCAACCAGAAGTTAAAAGAGAGCCAGTTACTATATCCAGTTCTGGGCACCACAATTAAAAAGCAGCAGTGAAAATTTGGAAGAAATTCAGATGGCTACCAAGATGATGAAGGATTTGGAAACTAAGCTCTATAAGTGAAATATTTGAAAGGAATAAACTGAAAAGAAGGTGAGCTTATTTTCTATTTTCCAGAGGCAGGGCCAGCACTAAACTCAAGAAAATAATTTGTAGTTAGAAATCAGAAGGAACTTTGTGATGATATGAACTGTCAACTAGTTAAACAGCCTGCCCATTATTAATCCTAATAATGGATTAGATCAGTGGTCCCCAACTTTTCCAGCTTTGCAGACCGGCAGCGAAAGCAGGAGGGAGGGGATGGTTTCACATGCACACCTGTCACTTGTACAAATGGATCTTTCCACACTCACCTCTGCTTGCACGGCCCAGTTGCCAATGGGCCATGGACCAGTAGCAATCTGTGGACTGTAGATTGGGGATCCCTGGACTAGATGATTTCAGAGGTCTCCTTTCAATCCTACATTTTCTGCATCTAAGGGTTTAGGGTTGCATGTCATTCTCTAAAGCCTTGAAGGGGCCATCCTAGAGACTCTTCCAAAATTATCACTGATTGGTAACATTTTATGTAGTGTTTCTCAAACTTGGCAACTTTAAGATGTATGGAATTCAACTCCCAAAATTCCTTAGCTGGCATTAAACACTTCTCCAATGAGAGAGAAAGGGAAGTCATATTTGGACAATAATTATAATAACTATGTTCAATCTTAATTTAAACTTAATTTTATACTTCCCCTCTACTTCTTTTTTGGGGATCAGTTACTTTAGAATGAAGTATTCTTGGCTCATCATCAAGTAGAAAAAATTACAAAGTGAGAGAAATGTGCCTGCCAGCTCTACTTTGTTTTCTCTAATGGACTTTAAATATGTTTCCAGCCTAACTTGATAATCACTGATGTATGGAATATGATGGGTTTATTGGAGACTCAACCCTAAACTATTGAAATTAGGAGTTTTATTTATTTATTTATTTGTTGTAAATTTCCATTCCTGTTTTTATCTGGAAAGAAATGCATTCTGTGTTAACAATAAAGGTACTTTGAAGAAAAAGACGAGCTAGTATGAAATTAAAATCAAAACTACAGTAGGAAAACACATCCGAGAGGCACGTGTGTTCCATAATGTAAGTCTGTAAAGATTCATGACTATGAATATAGTGGATTTTTTTTATCTCCTGGCTTTTGGAAGGCATCTCCCTCTCCACTGCCCATTTTAAATTATGCAGATATTTGCGTATATGTAAATATATATCTGTTTTGAGTATCAGATTGAAAATGGAACTATAGATTATTAGAGTGCCTTAAAATGCAATTTAACCAGAAATTATTGTATATTCTTTGATTTTGCCCTCCTTGGCAGATAAAATATATAGCTAAAGTAAAATCCTTTTTCAAAAACTGGCAACCTTAGCCTATTTGAACTACTGACATGGGGCTAACTCACATTGTCCTCTTGAGAGTTCCTGGTGCAGTCAAGAAGTGAAAGATTCAAGCTTTTGCCAGGGTAGTTTGGCAGCATTGCCATTCTGCTCTCATCTGCAGAACGAAGCATTATCTTGCAGATATTCCATTTCTTCCTATCAGGAAAATCCATTTTTCCTCTTTCAAACTCTACTTGGCATTTGATTACCTTTGCATAAAAACATTGCTTCCAAAACACAGCCATTTTTAAATTCCAAAAATCCACTTAAAAAGTGTGCCAAGAGGTGGCATGCAGAGCCAAAGGGAGACAGCTGTTAATGTTGGCAGATACAGAGTACAGTAAAATTGGGTGTGATCTGGCCACTAAGAACAAAGGGCAAAGCAGGGTATTTCAGAAGACCTAAGGCACTATCCATCTTAGATGGAAAGCTTTGACTGAAGTTTATTGTGTCATTATTGGGATTAATAATCCCCAGGAAAGTGATAACTAAGTTTGACATTATACAATATGAACAGAGTTCATTTGTGTCAGGATAGGAAAGCCAAATGCTCTTACAAGTAAATTGAAAAGCTAACCTGTCTTTAAATCATACCATTGTGTTCAGTTATTGCCTATATCTCCCAGCACAGCATGATCTTATATATTGTAAGCAGCAATTAGGCTGAATGGTGTAAGCGCAAGATACATTGGCAGCTGAACTGGATTTTGCTGTTTTATCATAGCGGTGCTCCAGCAACAATGCTCTCTTTTATAGACCAACTCCCTGATGTCCTTACTTGAGAAACAGATGCTGTCTGCAATGGATGTATCCATTGGAGGAGAGAGAAGTATATTTCCTTATGTTTGTTAACCTTAGCTCAGGCTGTAATAAAGGCATCTGCAGCCAAGGTGAGCTTTGACAGATGGAATTAGAATTTCTCAAAAGAGAGGTTCAAGTTTGCTTTGAAACATATTCTATATATGAGATATTTAGAATTACTGTTAAGCAGAGCAAAAGTGGTCATTTTAGGTGGGCAATGGTTTTATGTTAAAATAAATTTTAATGGAACATGAGATCTTATATATTATTATTAGCCACAGTGTTATTCTCTTATCAGAATTGGGGGGAAAATATTTGCTGGATATAGTCAGCACAATCAAATAATCACTGAGTGAGGCAATGTATCACTGAGCAATGTTCACTAATCACTGAAGGAAAGCAGTGTATATGCATCCATATATATGCAACCATGTATCAGGTTGTGGAACAAAAATGGTTTGCTTATAATTAAAATAGAGTGCTGTATTTTAAAACATGCTATTTTAATTTAAGTCCTAATTTACATATGAATTAAAAAGTTCTAAAATAGGACAGTTTCTTCATATTTTTTAAAGGATAGGCATATGAAGAACATAATGAATTCTCATACTGTCTTAAATCCAAAGAAACTTATATTGTAGGAATGAATGAACCAGGTTCCTTTCTTTCGTTTCATTGTTTACTTTCCCTGTTCAAATGATGATCCTTCCTGGCTAAGTCTTGATAAAAAGTCAAATTAAAATTTCATGATAGCTGTTCTAAATAAGATAGGAGATTAGGATGCTCAGACATGCAAGATGAGAGGAATATAATTCACAACTCAGTTAAGTCAGCTGAGACTGGAAAGATTATTCTAATAGTGTTTTATGCTATCATTTCTTGCCATGTCCCATCTTCCTTGTTTGCCTGTTCAAAGGAAAACAAGACAGTGAAATTAGATATGACAAAGAATTCTTCTTTATGGTATTTTAATGTTTGTTTAAATTATTTTTTAAAACGACTCTTAAAAAGCTGTCCCTTACTCCGTATACAGCTTTTCAGGTCTCTGACAATACCAGTGCAGTGGGAAATAATTAACCAAACAAACTCACATAGAGGGCTGTGTTTGTGTTGTGGATATTCTCCACATAGGAAATGGTGTGAAAATAAATCAGGATAAGTAGTAGTATTTTCCAGGTGCAGAAATTTTTAAAAATGACAGGGTTGCTGAAGCATTTTGAGAAAAAAGATATTAAGTTTTTCAGTCATTGCTGACCTTTTTTATCTGATGGAAAATAGTTCCATCACTGTGTTGTTCAATGGTAAAGGTTTGTCTATTAGTAATCTGGTTTCTTGATAAGCATTTGCTTGTGATACCAGTGATAGTCGCTTTTTGTCTTTTCCAGGTCTCTTTCAGTTGATTTTTTTTTTTTCAAGTATCAGAAACTTTTCCAAACATACTTATGCTTCTGCACCTTGTATCCAAAATACTACATTTTAGCTTTATTGGCTTTGGCTTCATTATTACTGGCACAGTGAATTAATTAGAGATAATTTATCACACATTGTTAGATTCTCTGCATCATATCATAATTTGGTGAAACCACATGATTGCAATGTTCAGTACATTGTGTCTGATTAACAGTTCTTTCTCTCTGTCTCTCTCTCACATACACCCCCCCTCTCTCTCTCTCTGTCACACACACACACACACACACACACACACACACACACACAAAATATCNTCTCTCTCACATACACCCCCCCTCTCTCTCTCTCTGTCACACACACACACACACACACACACACACACACACACAAAATATATCTGAATGGTACTCAGGCAGAAGAAATTGAGACTAAAGTAACTAAACAGGAATTTCTATAAGGCAGGCACATTTGCCTTATTGTACAAAGCAGTACTCTGTTCAGTGGTATCCTTTTCTTTCTTGGAGAAGAAAAATTATCTATATTGTTAGCAAATTTGGGCTTCAAAAATCTGAAGGGCCATTAGACAGCTGTACTGGCTAATCGCATTTGAAGCTTGTGTGCTGTGGTGATTAAGGTATAGGATTGTGGCTGAGAAGATTATTCAAGTCCAAAATCCATGGAGTTTCACTAATTGATTTTATTTAGTCCTTACAGGAGTTGGTTCTTGTAGGGGAAAAGAGTGAGAGAGGACTATGTGTACTGCCTTTTCCTACTGCAGAAAAAGTAGGATATAAATCTAATGAATACATAAATATTTAGAACCTAAATAGCAAGCTAAGCAGATGCACAGACTTCATGGTTATATTTTTCCTAGGTTGGCTTGTATTTTTGTTAAATTACAGTAATGTGTGTACAAAGATATAAATTAGCATCTGAAAATTTTATGCAAAACAGTATGGTTGGGTTGTTACAAGATATAACCAATATAAGTTATATGTGATGCTCAGCACATATGTTCAGAGTTTATAGTAAAATTTATTATTTCCGAATCTACAAACTGCATCTGGAACCTGCCATATTTTTTTCTTTTCCCCAGTCTCGTCTCACTCTTACCTTATGACAGGTTGAATGTAGAAAAAGAGTGACAAGTAATTTCTGCACTAATTATTTATAGAATCTCTATAGCATTATACAGTTATGGTTGAAGTGTTATAAAGCCTGCAAAGGCTTTATTTTTTTGCACCTTTATTGTGGTGCAAAGATGGTTGGATGACCAGAAAACACTATAAATCACTGTTGTGGAAATGATTTCTAAGCAGATCAAGAGTGGTAAGCTGTGGTCTTCCAGAAATAGTTGAACTTTAATCCCCAGTATTCTTAACAAATATGGCCACTGGTTGGGGATCATTTTGATGCAGTCACAGTTCAAAACATCTGGAAGAGTAGAAAATAGGAAGTGCATTTATTGTGACCACTATATCTGTGTGTATATATGTATGTATTTATTTTTCAAATTTATATAACCACTCATCTCACAAAACAGGTGACTCCTTTAAACTTTTATTGGCATCATCAAGCTGTGTTATGACACAGGTCTTTGAGATTTTCAGTTTTTATTTCCTAATTGAAAAGTTGTCTACTTACAAGAGTCAACATTTCATTTGCTACCTTTGAAACATAAAATCTCAGAAAAACATCAACTTGTAAAATGCAGCTGTTGTTGTATTTCTCTCAACACGAAATGGTCAGCTATTTCCAAAACCCAGAATTATTAAAACCTATTTCTGTTATTTTTCCCCTCAATAATTGAGGATGGAAAGAGGCAGAATGGGTGAAATTCCTCCTCTATCTGCTAATCCCATTAGTGCCTATACTGTTTAAATGTTGCGTTGTTCAATAAATTTTAATTTATATGAATATTTCCTTATTCTCTGATCATTTTAATGGCATTTAATGAATTCAAAAAGTCATTTTAAACTTTTTCTACTGTCTGGTGATTATATTAGACAAAGAAGTATTAGTTAGTCTCTGTGCTCCATTTTGCTTTAGATAACAAGTAAATGAGGATTAGGATACAGGAAGATTGGTCATATTGTCCTCCTTAGAAACAGGTGTATCAAAAAACTTTGAAACAATCACCTTTACTTGTGAGTATATCTAGACATCTTAGTGATATGACAATTCTGTCCATAATAGTGTTTTCCAGGGCATTTCCTTAAGTGAGAAAAATCTTACAACAATTCTCAGAACTTCTGCCAACTCAAGTTATCTGATACTGACACCCTGGTAATATATAGTGACACATTATGTCTTCTATAGTTCCTAAGCAAAGGTAAATTCTAAAATGCTTTCTGTAAGCAAGAGAGAATAAAAAAAGTCATTATGAGCTTTTTTCTGAAGAAGTAATATTTAAGTGACAATGAGTCCCCTCCATTCATTTGACATCTTCTTACCCTAACACATTTAGCCCTTCCTCACAAGATAATTACCAAGAAAGCACAATATATTTGCAGTATGAATGGGCCGGTGCACATGTGTGCATTGCTAGCTAGCATTGCTTACATTTATGAATGGGCCGGTGCACATGTGTGCATTGCTAACTAGCATTGCTTACATTTAAATGTTGGCATTCAGCGCAAGAAGCAGGAAAGCTAAGGTCTGACTTGACTTGTCTTGTCCCCACACATGACCAACTGAGGTTAGACACAGCTTTAAAACTCAACAGTATGATGTGATTTTGAAAACTGCACAGTATATCTGTCATGCATTTAGTAATTTCAAAAGGTTCATATGAAATATATGACTAGACAAGTCAAGGTAATAATTAATTCCCTTGAGAAAATGCTCATTTTTTCCCTCAAAAAACTGTTCTCAGAAAAGAAAAGGATTCTTGAAAAGCTAGGAGATCACAGTATAAGGTAACTGCCAATTAAACCTTCATCATGTTACAGAAGTAAAATGAAGAAGGCAATATAATTTCTGACTGGGGAGATTAGATTTTTGAGATATCCTAGAAAATAGTGTGTCATTTATCCATGGTTCTCTTGTACATCAGTTCTGATCCATTGTGGAATAATACCACACATTCATAGAGCATTTATTACTCACAACTATATTTATCTTCAAAAACCAAGAAAGAGCCTAATTTTTATGTATAAAACAGAAAATATTTCTATTTTGACATAATAATTTTTGTTCATACAATACAATAGTAAACTAAGTATGAATATCTTGACTATAAAATTTGTGTTTGAAAGGTGTGGCTGGGTAAAAAGAAGCACAATTAATCTTGGATGCTTGTATTTGATTTTTTTTTCAAAAAAGTTTTTTTTGAAAACTTTTGGTTTTCCAGGTCAATTTTATCTTTGGGTTTCTTTGGATGGCTGCTATTTTTCTGTCTGTTTTGAAGGCAGTCTTGATGTGATGCTTGTGTAGTATCTTACTGATTTTATCTGTAGCACCTGCTTATGTATGGCGAAGAAGACATCGTTGCTGTTTCGCAGTTCACTAGGCTGTTCAGCTCTTTCTTACGTCTCCGACATATGTTTTAGTGTGTGCTCAGTTTGTGGATCAAGCTGGTGATTTTGGCTCTTTTGGAAAGCCGTTGGCTGTCATGTACTTTAGCTCAGGGATTGGCTAATTAGTTTTCGCTTTTTTGTGTGTCTTGTTTGCAGGTGTGTTCTCTAGGGCTATTGGCTGGGGATTAGTGTGTTTGGCCACCAGAAGTTTTATCTGTGCTAGGTGGGGTGGGAGTTTGGGCGTTGAGGTAGTGGGTTAGATTGTTTTTTTCTGGGTTATAATGTAGGTGGAGTCTAGAGGTGTGGTGTTCTAGAAGTGTAGGCGCATCTCGTTGTGTTTTAGTGTGTTGCTGCATTGGCGTGTGTGATAGGATATCGACTGTGAGCTGGTATTCCGTAGGACAGATGAGTGTCGTTTGGTTGTTGTGTTGTGGTTCGGTTTTCCATTGGGAATTAATCCTGGTTGCAGATGGAATTTGGAGATGTTTGGGATTGTGGTGGTGTGTAGGTGTGTTTAGCGAACGAGTTTGGTTGTAAGGTTTGTCTTATTCTCCTGGGTCCAAATCACAGAATGTTCGTCATAGACAGTGTCGGTATCTTAACATAGTTTGGGTTTCGTGGGTGACATTTAGCTAGGACTCGGATTCGAATTCTTCCATGAAAGACAGATCAGTTTGAATTGCGGTGGTGGAAAGGGTTGGTGATCCATAGGGGCTATCC
>BHFT01045834.1:0-13971 GCA_004320025.1 Laticauda laticaudata | reverse complement strand
ACTTAAAGAAACATATATATACACAGAAGCCTGATGATGGCAGATGAGATTCTACCGAAACATTGCTACAACTTTAAAAGCATAATTATGATGATGTAGGAAAATCCCGAACAAAGCTGAATACCATATATATAAAAATATATACACTAGTATATTTTGAAAATATTAAGATTTCAAAAGGCTTGGTTAAAAAGTAAAAAAGTGAAGCACAGTCAAATCCAGATTATGAGTAACTCTGTTCCATATTGGGGATGTGAGTTATGTTCAAGAAGATGAGAAATTTATTGACAAAACAAAGTTTCCCATCTGCTTGACAGTTGTTAACCAGTTAGGCCCTCTGATACCATCTGTATAATTTCCAGGGAATGGGAAATTTATATTGCTAATTATCATATTCTCATTGCAAAGATATATTGCTATGATTGTTTCAATTCAGCAACAGCTTATTTTGTAGTAGTGTGAGATTTTGAACTTCAAAAAATAAAATCTGAAGGATATATAAACAAATATGTTATTGCACTAAATATGTCCGCACTGATCTGAAGATTCTACAATGCCAATGTGTTGTCATTATGAAACAAGTTTACAATTAGCTGCTGAGAGACTAAGGTGATGCAAACTGGTCAACACTGACACTCTGAAAGATAGCAAGATATAATTTGTCTTTTCACATTATTTCATTTTGATAATTGTATGACATGCATTAAGCCATTTTGCCAGGAGAGAGTCTTTGTTTTTAATTCCCTCCAGTAAAATATCTGGCAATGACAGTCATTTTAATATAATATTAACACAGCCAACTCTTCCCAAGTGACGTATTTTACCATATAATATTAATTTACCAGTTGGTAATGCAGGAGTTTTAGCAATCTTCTGTGATCTTTGTAATTACATATCAGCCTAGAATGATCATTCATCATCTCTGACCCTTTTCCTAATGTGTATTTACATGTTTGGCTGTATGTCACAACTCAAAGCAAGGGATATAAAGATAAAAAAAATACAGTCAATTTTAGTGTCTGTTTTAATGAAACTATTCAGATTTTTTATTTTATTTTAGAAAAATGAATGTTAATAGTTTCATAAAAATATCCACATTTGTTTTTGGTACTAACTGTCCCTGCTATTCAAAACTTATCACAATATGCTTGGTTGGGCAGTGCCAGCTTGATACAGAATATATAAACATGAATTTATAGAGAAGAGTGTAAGTGATGGGAAGATAGGATGGGGGTAACAAAGAAGGAAGCATGTGTAGTGAATGGGAAAGGCTGAAGAAAGTGCAGCCAATGGAGAGATCAGTGTGGAAGAGAGATAATATGTATGAGGGGGAGGGGGGACAATGAAGGAAAGCTTACGCTTGCATGTGTGTCATTTAATGGGGTGAAAAATAATTTTTACAATTTTGTTCAGTGAAGTGTTCTTCAGATATGTGTTTTTATACCAAGAATTCAAATCTGCTGTTATTTTTTAAAATTGCACATTTAGCTTGATATGGTAAATCTATGTCTGATCATATACTCCACCAATACTTTATATTTTCAAAATTACACCTTGTGCTACAAAAATTTTAAAAAAATCTTCATGAATCTTATCTAGCTAAGCATAAAGTGATCCATGCAATCATCAACTGACATCAGAAAGCAATTATTTGAGTTACAACAACATTCAAACAAGTTTCATCAAGTTTTGTTTTGATTTGTTCTTTGACATCAGCCACTGACTTGCTTCTTGGCCTCTAATATAACCTCATGTTTCTCATATGTATATAATCTGCTTGCTGCTTCTGTGATCTGTTTCACACACCTCTCTATTGATTGGGCATGACAGGACCACTGCGGTAGTGTGGTACTTGTATTGTTTCATCAATGAATTTCATGTCAAAGATGGCTCATGTACATCTTCAGACTAGTCAATTAGCTCCAGCAAAGTGGATGCTTTGGCTTGACTTCTACTCAGTGCACGGCAACATCTTCACAGCCAGTATTAATATTTGTAGAATCTCCTCCAATGACCTTCAAGCTTTTGTCAATACCTTTCTTCTTCATAAAATACACCAGATGATTTGTAACCACTTGAGCAGGTTTTCCTGTTTTTGAGCCTTTCTCTGGAGTGAAATGATAAATATATCTTCTATCTGAATCACTGGATTCAGAACAAAGTTCTTCTTTGCTGATACTGGGGAAATGCTGGTCTAAATTGTTTGCTGGGAAATTGCTGGTTTGAAATGTTATGATATTTATGTAGTTATTTACCAAGCACATCTAAGTTATATTAAAGTAACCAGAATAACTTTACAATCTCAAGGCATGTCACAACTTTTGACCACCCCTAATGTTTGGAAATTGAAAGCTGAAAATGTTGACACGCCCTAAACATGAATGAGAGAAAGTGAAAAATAATTGCAGAAATGCAACTTATTCTGGATGTTAGGCAATATCAAAACAAGAGGGAAGTGTTCTTAAAACACAGTTTATTTTATAGTCTTAAAATATGTATACCTTTTTTATGTATACCTTTCTTTTAGACACATAAATCTTTATGCTATTAAACTTAATTCAGTACTGCTACCTGTTTGTAGGTGAAGTCTGTTTCAACAGAACTGACAAATATCACATCTCCAGGGTAGCTCTGACTCCTGGTATCTTTATGTTGATTCCTTTGTTCTGTGTGATAACATGGAGTCTGAATTACATATATAGTTGTGTTGGTGCACAAGAAATTCCAAGCACTTACAAATTCTCTTTTATCCCCCCCCCAAACCCTCCCTCCCCCAATAATTTCAGAGCTCAATTCTAGATTTGACCTTCTTTCAAAACTTGCAATAGGCTAAACTATGCTAAACATGAAGCTTATTTTCAGACTTATCTAAGTTTAGCATTTGGGCTCCTTTATAATTCCAGCCTGCTACTATTGATTTAGCTCCAGATAGTAGGAAGTGAAATTAGTCAACAATCCTGTCTGTTGAAAACACAGGTGCTCCCTTCAACAAAAAGCAATTATGGGTAACATATTTACCTTTAACACAGAAGTTTCAATCCATGTGGGCAACACAAAGAGAAATAACAAAATTGCTTACAATTGTAACCCCCAGCCATGACATGATTTAATGTTCTGCATGAATACTGGGATTGTATTTTATCTGAAAAGCCTAAAAATCAAGATCAGACCTAGGCCCAGATATAGGTAGCCCTCAGTTAATAACTACTTGTCAGTGATCATTCAAAGTTATGATAGAAGAGAACAAGTGATACTTACAACTAGTCCACACAGTTGCAGTCTTTTCAGCATTCCCACAGGCATGTGAGTATAGTTTGATCAGTTGGCAACCAGCTTGTAATTATGATATTGAGCATCCTTCCATTTGGAACTGTTACTACCAGTTTCTGTCAAACAAAGTCAATGGGGAAGCTGGCAGGAGTTCAAATGACAATCATATAAATGGCATTTTATGATGACACAGATTTTACTTCACGCAACAGGAGGTGACAGAACTGTGTCAGGGTTCTGACAGATGCTCTGATTAATTCATGAGGCTCCTGCCAAGTTTCAAAAGAAATCCAATTGTTTATTAGAAGCAACATGTCGGCACTTTTCCTACATGCAATCAGTTCTGCCCTATGTAATTTAATTCCCACCTATTACTTCCCACCTATGACCCTGTTCCCCCCCTCCTCCCAGGGGGTGTCATAAAACACATTTATCGGCTGTGGAAAACATACCTCCCCAGCTGGGCTTGGTAACTTAAGACACAATCTGGAGAAAGGTATGTGTGGAATGTGCTTCTGGTCATAGCAATAAACTGCTTCATCAGATCTCCCTGCTCCCTTCTTATGGCAACTCGAGAGCAAGCCAGGAATGCTTTACAAATTGACAAACTACTGTTGTAAGTTAGTACAGAAATGTGACATCATACTTTATGACCAATCACTTAGCAACAGAGTTCCTGTCCCAATTTCTACCTTTAAGCTAGGACTATCTAAATGCATAACATGTAAATAATACAGTCGTGATTGGATCTTAATAAAAGCATAATAACATCAAAAATAGAATGTGCAAAGCAGTTCTCATAATAAGGCACAAATAATGAAGAGTTATACATTCCTATGTTGAAGCAGCTGTTCATGAGAATGTATAACTGCACAGGATTTTTCCTTTTGTCACATATAAGTTTCTCCCAAGAAACCATAGAATGGGTAATCTTAAAAACATAACACATTTAATTCAGCGTACACTACAAAATACATTCAAGGCGGATATTCTTTCCCTTTTTATGTTACATTTAGAGTATGATCACTTAATATGAATTGTAACTATTCTGTGGGCATGTGTGTGAGGGAGAAATATAAAACTGCTTCTAGCCTTATTACATTTTAATTTTTGATAAGCGTGTGTGCCTATAGAAATTTTTAAAAATATTTTACTAGAAACCAATGGAGATTTTTAAATTCCTGTTCACACTTGTTGGAATGGGGTGAATTTACTAATACTATATGCTTGGAGCGTTGAAGAATTAAGCATTTTCTTCCTCCCTCACACAATGATCTCAAGATATAGTTTTTCTGTGTAGGCATTTTTCCTCCCTCTAGCACAAATAAATAAAGCACAAATATACAAAACTGAAGAGAAAATCAAGGCTGACTGCCCTTAAAATAAGGTTGAATATCTTTTATATGTTATGTCTACATTGTTTATAAAATAATAGGGGAGAGAAAATCATAACTGTTGACTTGTAACTTTCAACACATTCCATGTAGCTGTATTTTAGTAATTGATTATTATTTATTAGTGTTGCTATTGATTTTGCTTTTTTGGTCCTCTGAGTGAGATAAAATAACTATGCGAAATAACTGAGTGAGATAAAATAACAGTGTGAAAATAAAGAACAGAAAAATAGAAAGGAGTTACAAGAAATTACAGTATATCAATCTCAATAAACAGACACTTAAGGCCCTGTCACACTGGCCGACGGATGCAAAACGTTTGTAAAAAGGACACAGCGGACGAGAAAAAATGTTCCATCCGTTGTTATCCGCTCTCAAAAGGGGCCAAAAATTTTGCATAACAGAGCAGACCAAAACGGAAAGGAACGGATGGGGGAGGACGTAGGGCGATGGAAAGTGGATGCTTCACAGAAGCCTAGCAGATGGAAGTGGATGAGAGCAGATGGACATCCCAAGGCTTCCTGGGACGCGCAACAAAGCGGACTGCGCGGAGGAAAGAGCAGATGCAGAGCAGACGCGAGTGGAGAAGCAGGATGGACAGTGGAACCTAGCGGATGAAGCGGATTGGCACACGGAAGCATAGCGGAAAGCCTAGCGGAAGCCTAGCGGATGCCTAGTGTTCACTGCGCATGCGGGGAGGATGCATTGCATCAGCCCTATGGATATAAAGGGAAGCAGCTCCCAGCAGGTCAACATTCAGAGGAAAGACCTGCTTCCAGACACATCTCCAGCCTGCCTGCCTGCCTGCCTGCCTGCCTGCCTGCAGCCTGCTGCCAGCCTGCCTGCCTGCCTTGCCTGCCAGCCTGCCACCTGGCCTGCCAGCCAGCAACCACAACATGGGGAAGAAGAGAAAGCCTCAGCCATCTGCTGCCAGCCCTGGCAAGAGGGACAGGGCCACCCTCCCACCCCCTGGCCCTCACTCTGCTTCTCCTGGGGCTTCTGCAGCCCGGGCTCGCTCTTCTGGGGCTGGGGCTTCTGCTGATGCTGCTTCTGGCAGTGGTGCTTCTACTGGTGCTTACTCTGCTGGGCACTGCTCCTGGTGCTGGGGCTTCTGTTGGTGCTTACTTGCTGGTGCTGCTCCTGTGCTAGGTGCTTCTGCTGGTGCTTACTCTGCTGGTGCTGCTCCTCATCCTGCTGGTCCTGCTGGTGCTCCTGGTCCTGCCGGTGCTCCTGGTCCTGCTGGTGCTCCTGGATCTGCTGGTCCTGCTGGTGCTCCTGGTTCTGCTCGTGCTCCTGGTGCTGCTGGTCCTTGCTGTGCTGCTGGCGCTGCTGGTGCTTACTCTGCTGCTGCTGATCCTGGTCTTGCTGGTCCTGCTGGTCCTGATGGTGCTCCTGGTGCTGCTACTGCTGCTGGTCCTGCTGATGCTCCTGGTGCTCCTGCTGTGCTGGTCCTGCTTGCGCTGCTTGCCTGGTGGTGTGGTGGTGTGAGAGGAGCAGCCCTACAACCTGGAAGCCCCTCTGATGAGGGCCATATGGTCATGCCAAAGGGAGGAAGAGGCAGACGCGCGAGAACGGGAGAGGAGGCAATACAACATCGAAGAGGAACATGAGGAATGAGGTGCTGGAGTGGCTGAGAGAGAATGAGTATCTATGGCGGAGGGACACAGGCTCTATAGGGACCACCAAAAGGAAGCAGGCTGCTTGGAGAGAGAAGGCGGAGACCTGGGCTACCTTCGGAGGTGATCCTTGGCTGGTGGATGCACATGCACACCTGGTACGGGAAGCTGCATCTCAAGAAATCTGGCCAGGCGCGGTCAAGCTGATGGACAGAGAGAAACGTCATGGCCAAGTGCAGCTTCCTGGAGGGTGAGATCCACCACCGAGGAGCAGCCCCTCTCACAACCTCTCTCTCAGGCAGCCTGCTGAGAGCCAGTCCTCTTCTGACAGAGAGTCAGCTCCTGTCTCCAGGCAGGTATCTGTGGAGCGTGCCACGACGGAGACCCCCGACAGCTGCACTACCCGTGGCAGAGCATGTGGAGGACCCCCTGATGCAGTGGGAGAAAGGAGACGCACTTCCACCACAGCCCAACCCACATCCACCCCCAGCTCCACCTCCACAGAAAAGCAGAGAGGCAAACCGGAGGGAACAGAGCCACACTGTCCTGCTGGAGATAAGAGACAACCATCAGGAGCAGCGTAGATCTCCTCTCTCAGCTGGTACACACCGACTCCTCATCCTCCAACCGCAAGCCCTTCCTCACCTATGTGAACCAGACCCTCATGGAACATGGCGAACCCAGTACCAGGTGCTGAAGGATAGGTTCACCGAATCTACTTCACAACCCTCCAGACACCAGATGAACCTGCTCCCACCCAGTCCAGGTCTGCTTCTCCACCCCAGGTGATGTCACTCCCATTCCAAGGCTTTCCACAGGCCCTTCATCTACCAAGGCTACAGATACCAGGAGGTCCAGCAGCACAGGCCAGCAGCCTTCCCAGTCCAGCACATGTTCATCGGATGCCAGCCACGCCACAGATGCCACCCATGCCACCGATGCCACAATGCCAGTCCCTCCACCCAGCTGCAGACCAGACAAGCCCTACTTACACTGCTCCTTCTTTCACCCCACAGCCAAGCTCCGCCTCAGTACATCTGTCATCGTGACTGGGGCTACACCCCATGTCATGGAGAAGGGGTCTCAACATTCACGGGCTGAGCCAGCTGTCTGAGAGCTTCCTGAACACACCATCCCCTGTTGTCCTCTCGGGGGCAGGCACCCAGTGGCACTTCAGACCCAGCACTCCAGCAGCACCACCTCCACAGCACCTGGACCCTTCACCCCTGAGATCCACACTCTCTCAAGTGACCTAAAGAGTGCCAGAGACTGGGTGGCTACCTGTTGACTTATTTTTGCTTTGGACACTTGATTTGGGTCATTTTTCTTTTACAGCTTGTTATTAATAAGAATTATCTTTGCTTCAAACTTGCTTCATTTATTTTAGTAAATAAAGTGTTGGTGGAAACTTTTACAAATGTTTAAGCCTTTGCATGCTTGTGGGATGGGTTAAGATAGCAGTGGGATGGGCAGGGATACCTTTGGGATGGTAAGGATAGCAGTGGGATGGGCAGGGATAGCAGTGGGATGGGCAGGATACCTTTGGGATGGGTATGGATAGCAGTTTGATGGGCAGGGATTACCTTTGGATGGGTAATAGCTTTGGCATATGATAACCTCCAGTGCAAGCATAGTGGGACTTATGGTCCACCCTCCCAGGTGCCACCTTTCGCCCTTTATTATCAATAACAATGTAAGCATTCATCTGCACATTGAACATAAACACAACTCTTTATTAAATGCCCTGTTCATTTATAGGCCCACCCAACATACATGGCCCAATTCTCATCAGTGTGATGAGACAGGCTGAAGGAAGCATCCATTAAGCATCTATCATCCTGTCTCGCGACTCCACTGCTCCAGCTGGGGAGTTGCACCAGTGTTTCAGGAGGTTGTGCTGCTCCTTCCCTTCAATGAAGCTCTGTTGGGGCCTTGCACATCCTCAGTGTCTATCAGGTTTCACCCTCGCCTCCATTCCCACAGGCTCCATGTTCCCATTGCTGGTTGGAGGTCCATGGCCTGTTCTGCAAGACTGGTAGCGGTGCACCATGAGATTGTGCAGATGCAGCAAGCTTCCACGATCCTCCTCACGGTCTCTGGGCGATCCTGCCATGGTGGTAGAAGTACCGGAACCTGTTTGCCAGGATGCCAAATGGCGTTCTCCACCACCCCGCCTTGCCCCTGGACAGCCTGTATTGAAGATCCTCTCTTCACGATGAGGAGTCTGGAGGTGTAGGGCTTTCATGATGTAGGTTCTGAGGGGAGAAAGGCGTCATCCCCCACGATGAAGTAGGGCACATCTTGCGTGTCGTTGGGCAGGGGTCTGGATCTGGGAAGCCCATGATGAGGTTGCATTCCAGCCCTCCATGAAGTCACTGGCATTGTATACCTGGGGCTCTGAAGCTGACCGTTGCCTGAAGCATCGATGTACATGAACTTGTAGTCAGCATCGACCATGGCGAAGAGGATGATGCTGAAGAAGCCCTTGTAGTTGAAATAAAGTGGGCCCGCGAATTGGCTGGAGCTTTGCAGGCCACGTGCTTGCCATCTATGGCTCCAACGGTGTGGGGAGAAGTTCCACTTCTGATACCACTGTCTGCAACTTTCTTCCATCCTTCTTCAGTGGAGGGGCACTGGAGGAGCTCCTCCTTGTATTCTTCGATGGTGGCCTGCACCACTTCTCTGACCACAATGCTGATGGTGTGTGTGGCACCCTCCAGCCATACTGCATTGCTCCTGTACGTGGTCCCTGAGGCCAGGTGGCGCAGAGTCAGTGCACCTTGAGCCCAGGGTCCAGGCCGGGCCAGAAGTTGGTGCTCTGCTTGGTCAACCTGGGTGTCAGCCGCTCCACAATTTCATCAAACATGGCTGGAGGCATCCCATGAAATTCTGGAATGCATGAGGGTCTTCGTCCTCAGCTCCACCATCAGCTTGTTGTACAGTCCGTACTCTGCTGTTCTCCCGATCCATTCTTCGGACCCAGAAGCTTTCTTGGCCACCTCCTTTTCTTCCATAGAACAGTTGAGAGAGCCTTAGATGGCTTCGCACTGTTGCAGAATGATGGTGGTACCAAAAGGAGTGTGTTATGATCCATGGTGGACATTAATGGATGCTGTGGAAGAGCAAGATCCAGATGAAGGCTGCAGAGGTCTGCACAGCAGGGCTGCTGGACTGAAAGTGAGATCCAGGTGAGTTGCTCCCCCTTTTTATAGGCAATATAGGTTTTCCACTATGTGTCCTTTTGCATCTCTAGGCATCCTCTATGCATCCTTAATATCCGAGATAGTCCCCTCTGTGAATGCTTTTTCCGTTTTAAAATGCTTTCTTTGCGAGCTGCATCCGCTTTCATCCTTTCTCTGTCCATGTTACTAATGCTTCGCATCCGTTTCTGTGTCCATTTCGCTTCCTCCTGTGTCCGCTTTCCGTTGGAGCGGATTTGAGTTGTGCAGATGCGAGCGGATGGCCAGCGGATGTAGTGGATGCGTAATGGATGATGACGGATTGCAGAACGGATGTTCCCCGTATGCATTGCGGATGCAGAACAGACGCGTTGGATACATTTTCCGGTCAAAAAGTTTTGAGCAGCTCAAAACTTTTTGAGCGGATGACCTCAAGTCGACGGATGCTGGATGGATAGAGAGGAAGAAAAACGGACACAGTGAGTACAGAACGGATGCATCGCATTAACCAACGGATGTTTCTCTCCGTTTTACATCCTCTTTCCATCCGTTGGTGCAGTGTGACATGGGCTTTACATTAAGGGGACTGAAAGTGATGTTTTTAAAAACATATTTATGTACTGAAATAAAATATTTAAGCTGATCTGTAAGACCAATGTTGGATCAATGTTGGATCAAGAACCCTCAAGAGTTGATGGTTCTGCAAAGTACATTAGCTATTCCTATCACTCCACTCTTCTGGAGAGAGAGCTCTGATGTCATTCCTGGGATCTGTTGAAGCTACTTTCCCAGCTTAGAGTCACAGCCTGATGGTCCTACCACTTCTGTGACCACTTTAATATTTACTTTCCACATCCTCTCCAGTTTCCCCTTGAGGGCCTAATACTCCTCCAGTTTTCTCTTTCTTCTAGATATTGCTATCACTTTGGCACCACTATATCTATCACCATACTTCTGTTTTATTTACTACTGCAGTGTCTGGTTTATTGGCCAGTACTTGCCTGTCTTTTGGATCTGGAAATGCCACAGTATTTCCCATCAATCACCTCTTTCTGTGGAATATTTAATTTAGATATAGGAGAATCTAGACTATGTTTTGTAACAGGTATTATTATTACCTTTATTGTCAGAGTACATGTGTACAATGAGATTGGCTGAGCCTCTCTTCGTGCACCCTCCCAATCTAACTCACAGTGAGGACACAAGTCCCTAACTCAGTCCCAATCTTATTACACTATGTGACCTTGTTGCACAATGCACTGGCCCCGTAACACCATCATATTATAATAACGACCATGAAGTTTTTTTCCATTCAGAAGTCTGACAGCCCACAGGTAGGAATTGTTCTTCAGCCTGTTGGTGTAGCTAGCTATGCTTCTATATCTCCTACCTAATGGTAGGAGAGTGAAGAAGTGCTGAGTGGGGTGTGAGTCAACCTGAGAATTTTCCTTACTCTTCTAAGGCAGTGAGTCCTCGTGATGTTTTCTAGTGATATCAGGGAACAGCCCACAATGTTTGTGCTGTGCTCTCCATCTTCTGTAATGTCTTTCTATCCTCAGCTGTCAAACCAGCATATCACACCATAATGCCATATGAGAGGGTGCTTTCTATTGTGGACTGGTAAAAGGAGGTCATCGGTCATTATTCCACTTTATTCTTTCACAAGACCCTAAGGAAATTGAGTCTCTATTGGGCCTTTCTGGTCACCTGGGTTGTGTTGATTTTCTAGGTAAGATCTTCACTGACATAGACTCCCAGAATTTAAAGGAGGAAACTCTCTCCACACAGTTCCCCTCGATGTAAAGTAGGGTGGGTTGCTCTCTCTTCTTCCAGAAGTCTAACACCATCTCCTTTGTCTTGCTGATGTTTAGGTGCAGGTTGTTTTCTAGGCACAATGTACATAATTCCTGTACACAATGCCAGCTACTTGGTTGTGCCATTCAGTGTATACTGTTCCTTCCTACCACTATGTATTTGACTGTTTCTGAAGTCTTTCTGCAAAGTCTTCACCTTAGGTCCTGCCTCGTGTGGTAGAACCCTCTTTCTATGGAGCTGGTGCATAGTGCTTTTTCTTGTGTTGCTGTGGTCAGAGCCCCGGCACTATCTTTTAGTCTAGTCTTTTCTAGCTTCTGGTAGGATTTCCCAATGTCTGCCACCTCACTTATCTGTCATTGGTGCATGCAGGGTCTTTTTTTCCCATGGTACTTCCTCTGTTTGATCTTTCTTCCACATCTGCTCCTGCTTCAGGCATTTTGTCAGTAGTTGATGTTTGGGTGCCATCTTATTGATGTACTCCTGAATTTTCTGGGTTTCATTCATGACAATCACTTTGACATTCACTAGACTGCAACCACCCTCTATCTGTCACGATGTTGGACTTAAGGTGGAAACCTCCATACAATGTGAGGAACTTCCAGGTCTTCATAAGGGCAGCTTCTAAATTTGTCTTTGGCCAGTTCATATCTGATACTTGGCAGAGTATACATATGGAGGACTTGGATCTTGTTCTTTTCATTGAGTTGGTTCCCCAGGAACTGATTTTTGATGGAACTTGGATATTGCTGTCTTCCTTGCCTCCTCCTTATGGTTCTCATGGGAATCTGAGATATCAATGTATTTGTTACTAGTCTATATATCTGCTATGTGATGTGCTCATAATTCTAGCCCTTCTGTCTTAACTACTTTCTCTCTCTTCACTATCATCCAGCTGCACTTCTCTAGCCTGAATGACATCTCAGAGTACTCACTGTAGATCTACGCCAATTGGATCAACAAGTTGATATCTCATTCATTCATTCATCCATATAGAGGAGGTGATTGATGGGATTCCATTCTTAAATTTATATCCCTATTCAGTTTTTGTTATTATCTAGCTAAGGGGGTTCAAGCTTATGCAGAACAACAGCAGGGACACTGCATCATTTTGGTATATGCTATACTTGATGGCCACTTGTATAACCTGTCTTGAGTTGACTTCTAGTGCTGTTTTTCATTCTTAATCAGTTCTTGAGGAAGGTTCTCAATGTGTGTGACATTGGGTCAAAGGCTTTCCTGTGGTTAATCCAGGCTGTACTTATATTGGTCTGTCTATATCTTGAATTTTGGCTGACTGCTACATCTACTGATATTTGAATCTCTGGAATATATTTTCTCTTTTAGTTAAGATAATATATATTGGCCAAATGTGAAATCAAATCAAAAGTGTCAGTCCAAGGATCCCCAAATGAATGGCAAGTGTTACACAGAAAAGAAACTTGTGATTTTATCATCTTTTCAGTGCCCACTTGACCATTTCAAACATTTAAAGTCTTGATGTAGCACAGTGAATGTTTTATTGACTATCATAAAAATCAACTCTTTAATAATGACACTTTTCAACTCATATGGAATTTCTCAAATTTTAGATGAAATTATTCATTTTAAGCTTCCACTTCTAAATGCAGCTATTTGTCTGGGTTTTATAGCTTTTTCCCTATGTACATTTTATGACATTTTTATTTCTTTCTGGAAAGTCTGCATGACCTTTCTAAAGATCATCTGTCAAACACATGCTAAAAAGTTATATATAGTATTGGCAATGCATGACATCAATATGAAAGTATTTACCGTTTAGTAATAGCAACAATAATATTCAAATTGATAACTTTCTAATTGATAACCCACTGACATAAGAAAATAAATGCTGATCCTTATACAAAAGAAAACTGTTATGGAACCAGGATGTCCATACAAGAAGGCTGTCTTACATTTGAGTACTAAATCAATAGAACTATATATCTTCAACAGCAAGGAAAGATTGCATAAGAGTTCTGAAATGAAGTGGAATTCCTAGCAAAGGTCCATAGTGAATATTCATGGAAGCTGTAAATTGTCTAGTTCTAAATCCAATATCTCAAAATAAATAAATAATAGTTTTAATCTTATTATTTTAACCACTGGACAGAGGACTCATTAATTTCTTCTATTTTTTTTAGGATGACTATATATCATCATCTAACCAAAAATTCTAAGCAAAATTTTCATGCACAGAACAATATACGCTTTGAAGAACCTTACAAAATAATGCTTAGAGTGACTGGAAGATATTTAAAGGGAAGACCAGAACCTCCTTCTCTGGCATCTAGAGGAAAGCAATGCATGTAAGCAATAATTCTCTTGTCAGCTTTAAAATTCAGCTGCCACATTTTTTTAAGAGAGTTGGAGGAGTTGAAAAGTTCAAGGTTATTCATATTAAGAAATTCCAGTGGCAGTTAATTGGTTCTCATGATTTATGAAGTGTAGAAGTGGGAGGAGAGAAGGGAGGAGAGAAGGTGGATTCTGTGTAACGCGTGGAAATAATTTCACTTGGGAAATTGCCTTTGACATGCCAGATCTGTTTCTAAATAAATCAATTAGAGAGAAAATGTCTTGAAGTGATTGAATTCATAGATACTTTCTGGATGCTTTACATTTATTTCCCAAGTCAAACTTTTATTTTTTGAAGGGGCTTGGCTGATACCCTGGAGTTCTTTT
>BHFT01045833.1:0-16107 GCA_004320025.1 Laticauda laticaudata | reverse complement strand
ATGCATAGCATTTTCCAACGGATGGCAAGCTTTTTTTTAATGTTTTACATCCTCTTTGCATCTGTAAGTGCAGTGGGTCCGGGCCTTTAGTTCTCCCTTATACAAAGAAACTAGCTGGGTGATTTGGGGTCATTTTTTCTTGACTCAACTTATTTCAGATTTATTGTTGGAAGGAAAATAGATAGAACATTTATCCACCACTTTAAGTTGTGCTTTTAAAAGGTGAGATACAAAACTAATTAAATATGCAAACCAACATCCTATTGATATCTATAAAATATATTTTCAATGGAATGCTGTGCAAAAGAACCTTCATCTTTTTCATTTTCCTATGTTTCATTCAATTTGATAATAATTTGCTTGCTTTTTCTTTTTTCAGGAGCAGAGCATGCATGATTGTGATGATTTTGCATTGTTTAATTGTACAGTGAGGAAGAAACATCCATGAATGTCCTGTTTTGCATTGTGTAATCATCTCTCTAGGAGTCAGCAGAATTTCAATTAAATCTAAAATACCACCAGGAAGTTCCCCTCAGTGTTTTCAATTTGTTTCCATTTTAGGAAGTGTGGATAGCTAGGGAGGCTTCTGAGCAGTGGAAAGATGTGGAAGAGATAACAACCACACCACCATTCACGCTTTCATCACCTCTGACAATAATCAGTATCACCATTTAATTTTCAAACCAATTGGAGAAGATGAGAGATGACTTCTCCAAGTTTGGAGGTTGCTTCTTTATTTTCAGATGAAGAAAAAGGAAGAGTTGTGTATGTCTTTCTGATCAGGCAGATGCTCCCCAGGGGTGAAACCTTCAACAGGTTATTGAGATGTGCTGAGCTAGTTGGTTGTTATAAACTCAGTTGTGAAGTTGATTTTATTTCTATTTCTGTCACTACCTTATAATCATAACTTTATTCAGAAAAGGAATACTTCTGTCTTCCCAGTGATTCCTTGCTGCTTGCCACCCATGGAGATTATTATTGTTTGTTTCTTGAAGACATTTTATGTCACTAACTGAACAGTCACAAATCCTTACTGAGAAATATGAGCTCACTGTACATTGATCTCCTGTGAATTCAACTCCTCGCATCACTTGCTTGCACAAATGTCACAATCCACCACCGGTCCATTAATCATCCTTGTTAATGGCTCTCAAGGAGCATTTTTGATGTGTGGAGACCAAAGCTATATTCTGATTTGCTACTGCAAAGTCGATTCTTGTCCTTGATTATGTTTGTCATCATGTAACTCTGCCTTAAGAAAACATGTCTGGAATTTAAACACATTCAACTCAAGTTGTTTCTGTATCTGAGCCATCTGACCGCTTATGAAGCTGATTTTCTGCATGCTTCATAATCATACCAGACATTTGTAAAATCTAGTTCAGGCTCTGAATCTGTTAAAAGGTTGAGGGTTCTTTGCAAGGAATATTTTCATAATGTCTTGATTGAAGATTTGTTCTCTCAAACCAAAGTATAACATAATCACCATAAAAATAATATAAAAAGGATGTAACAGCTTATCAAAGCAGCTATATTTACTATTGAGCTACATTGATATATTTCTTGAAGTAGCTCAATAGTAGTTATTGTGAGAGGGATCTTGGAGTACTAGCGGACGATCACTACAATATGAGCCAGCAGTGTGCTGCAGCTGCCGAAAAAGCCAATGCAGTCCTAGGCTGTATTAACAGAAGGATAGAATCAAGATCATGTGAAGTGTTAGTTCCACTTTATAATGATAAGATGACACTTGAAATACTGGTATTCCAGTATTGGTTGCAAAATGTAAAGAAAATGTTGAGACTCTGGAAAGAGTACAGAGAAGAGCAACCAAGATGGTTAGGGAACTGAAGGCTAAAACATATGAGGAACAGTTGCAGAAATTGGGTATGTCCAATTTAATAAAAAGGAGGACTAGAGGTGACATGATAGCAGTGTTCCAATATCTAAGGGGCTGCCACAAAGAAGAGGGGTCAACCTATTCTCCAAAGCACCTCAAGGCAGGACAAGAAGCAATGGGTGGAAACTAATCAAGGAGAGAAGCAGCCTAGAATGAAGGAGAAATTTCTTGACAATTAGAACAATTAATCAGTGGAACAACTTGCCTCTAGAAGTTGTGAATGCTCCAACACTGGTGGTTTTAAAGAAGAGATTGGACAACCATTTGTCTGAAATGGTACAGGGTTTCCTGCCAAAGCAGTGGTTGGACTAGATGGCCTCCAAGGTCACTTCCAATACTGTTATTCCAAGTTCTAAGGTTCCAAAGTCCCTTCCAACTATTATTCTGTTATTTGCTTTCATTCAGGCATAACTTTTAGAGATATTTCTCCTTTTGGGGGGTAGTGCCCATCCATCTTTCAGAGGGAAATCTTCTACAGGTAGTCCTCAATTTATGACCATTCATTTAGTGCCTGTTTGAAATTAGGCTGGGGATGAAAACAGTGAGTGATGACTGCATTTACAACCATCCCAGTGCCTCATGGACAAAATTTGAGTACCTGGCAACTGGCATATATTTACAACAGTGGCAGTGCCCCAGGGTCATGTGAGCACCATTTGCACCCTTCCCAACCAGCTTCAGACAAGCCATGGGTGTCAAACTCATGGCATCATGTTGCCGTCACATGATGTTTTACGATGTTTTTTCCATTTGCGGAGCTGGGGTGGGCGTGACCTCCATGTGATGCATCTGGCTTGCGGGCCACCAGTTTGACACCCCTGTGGTAAGCAAATACAACAGGGAAAGCCAAATTTGCTTAACACCATAAGGTGAAGGTAAATATTCCCCTTGCGCATATGTGTTAGTCATTTCTGACTCTAGGGGACGGTGCTCATCTCCGTTACAAATCCGAAGAGTCAGCGCTGTCCGAAGACATCTCCGTGGTCATGTGGCTGGCATGACTAAACGCTGAAGGTGCATGGAATGCTGTTATCTTCCCACCAAGGTGATCTCTATTTTTCCACTTGCAGTTTTATATGCTTTCGAACTGCTAGATTGGCAGAAGCTGGGACAGGTAACAGGAGCTTACTCCATAACGCGGTGCTAGGGATTCAAACCACTGAATTGCTGACCTTTCTGATTGACAAGCTCAGCATCTTAGTCACTGAGTCACCACATCCCTTCTCTAGGGGGAATAAAAAGAAATTCCAGCTTGGAGTTGATTTGGGGAAGGAAACATTTGAGGTGAAACCCTTAGGTCTATATGTGTCATTTCAGAAGGGGGGGAACACAACCTGGTGATATTTTTGTAGTACAGAGGATAACAATAAAGTATTTACTTGGGCCTATTCATTTACTTTGTTCTACTTGTTTATGCCTGATATTTACCCTGCCACTATATTTTGTGCCAATTGTCTTGTAGAATATTTTTTAAAGTAAATATTTTTTTCTTGCCACTAGATGAAGTTAGAATGAGTTGGGATTAAGCTTCCTTAAAGCTTTAGTCCAAAGTGCATACTAAATAAAAATACTAGTATTAGTGTTGGATCTATCAGTTCCCAAGAAAATATTCACCAGAGCCCCAATAGTTGAAAACATTTGTTGGAATCATAAAAGACAATGAAAAGATCTGCCTTTTCACCATTACTGAATACAGTAAATGCGTACATCAACTTGACAAGAGAACAATCAGTTGAAACAGGGAAGCTTTATTGTGAAAGCTGGTGCCTTATTTATCATCCTCTAGGGAGTTATTCTAATAAGGAGTGAATGATCTTTTTTAAAGAAGAAATAAAGAAATCATCAGAACAAGGTCAGCCAACAAGGTCCTACTTCACACTCTGAGATTCCAAGGTTCTGCAAAAGACAAGGCATAGTGCTTACTTTGTTCATCCTAAACACTGAAGTATTTGGGAAATGGAGAACAAAAGTAAAGGTTTTAACACAGAGGCTACATTTGGCAACCTGGAAATCTGTACATTGGGTTAAAAGGACAAAGCTGACTAATAACCATCAGCTAAAAATCCTGTCCACTTTAATATCTGTGTTGTGGGAAACTAGGTCATTAACCCCTTATTATTTTGTTTTTTAAAAAGCTATAGAATAATTGTAAACAATTGTAATGTAATTGTAAATACAATTGTAATTGTAATTGTTTACAGTTGCAACTTCTCCTAATATCTGCTCATTTTGTTTATATCTGTTTCTCTATTGGAAAAATTGCTCAAAAACCCTCCGAGTTGTATTTCTCTTTTAAAAATATACTTATTGTGAAAGCCAGTTTGGTCTGGTGGTTAAGATTGACAAGCAAAGTCCCTTTGAGAAAATTGTGCTGGATATGTTCACCTCGAGTTATTTGTAAAAATAATAATAAAGGGGAATATGAATGAATGAAAGAAAGAAAGAAAGAAAGAAAGAAAGAAAGAAAGAAAGAAAGAAAGAAAGAAAGAAAAAAAGAAAGATTCTGCTATTATTGGCAAGTAAATAATTTAAAATGCAAATCTCCCAAATGCATGTTATATCCATTGATCAATCAGTCCATATCTTGGGAGTACACACTCTTGAAAAGTTATTTTTATGGATTTTAATGGGGAAATTAATGCTGTTCTACTTGTGTGATTCTAGTATTGCATCCTCTGCAATACCCGGTGGGAGTAAAATGTTTAAAGGTTTTCTGAATGGAATTTGTGGCTAACTTCTCTTCTTTCCTTACTAGATCTCCATTTTTCTTTTCATTTTCAGAACATCCACTTCTTTCTTATTTTTTTCTTTCTTTCTTTCTTTCTTTCTTTCTTTCTTTCTTTCTTTCTTTCTTTCTTTCTTTCTTTCATTCTTTCTTTCTTTATCTCTCTCTCTTTCTTTCCTTCTTTTTTTCTTTCTTTCTTTCTTCTCCCGTGACATGATACAGGAAACAACTGTGTCAATTTATTCTCAGAGTTCGGGGGGGGGGGACATAATGAGGGGACATTAGGAATTTTCAAGAGCTGAAGGTGAGCCATTCTGAAGATATCTGTCTTTTTACTGGGTTGCATTTTAACAGAACAGTAGAATAACAGAGTTGAAAGGGACCTTGGAGGTCTTCTAGTCCAGCCCCCAGCTCAAGCAGCAGACCCTATATCATTTCAGACAAATGGCTGTCCAGTCTCTTCTTAAAAGCCACTTTGGAGCATCATCATATTCATCTTCAATATTTGCATCTCACTCTTTCCTTACTACTACATTCTTAATTGTTCTGCTGGGATTTCATCAGAAATAAGAGAAAGGGTTTGGTTTTGTGGTGGGGTGGAATGGAGTAAAGCATCAAGAAATCAAAATTAGTGCCATATGACCTGTAGGATTATTTTTTTTACTTTAATCTTGTGCCATTTATAAATGATCTCAATCTGAGTGACCCTGAGGCTTGAGCATGTGCAAACCAAAACATACATTTTTGCTGTTGTTTTGTTCCTCTGAGGCAGTGTTGACTTCTGGCGACTGCCTGGACAAGACCCTGCAATTTTCTTGGCAAGATTTTAGAAGTGGTTTGCCATTGCCTGCTCCTTAGGGCTGAGGGAAAGTAACTGGCTCAGGGTCCACTTCATTGGCGTTTTCCCTAAGGTAAGACTAGAATTCATAATCTCCCAGTTTCTAGCTGATCCCTTAACTGCTACACCAAAATGTCTCTCACATATTTAGGGAAGTCAAATCATTTGTCTTCATTTGAAAAATCAGCTTTTGTTAGTCATGAGAAAAGGCGAGTGCTCTGAAGTTTCAACCTTTGACAAATGGACTACTTTACCAGGAATTAATTGTCCACGTGCTTGCAAACAATGTACAGTATATTCTCCAGTCCATAAGTGCCAGAATTAGAAGCTTACTTTTTACTCTCCCTAATTTACAGTCAATAATATTTCTTGCTGTGTCTTTTTCACCCTCCCTTTTTTGTCTGAACAATGTGTTCATCTCTCTGTCCACAGTCCTCCCTACAATTTCCTCCAGCACTGCATTCAAAGGCATTGATTTTTCTTCTCACAGCCTTTCTGAGTGTCCTGCTTTCACAGCCATATGTGTGAAACTCTTCTGGGAAAAAAAAAAAGCCATTTTCATTGCACTTTTGGCTGCTTTTAAGATGACTCCCTTGTGTTGCTCAAGCAGAAATTTTCTGGTTTCTTTTCCATTTGGATTTGGATGAGAATTATTGATCACCTGAAAAAGGAATGAGCATCCTTCCCACCCCTTCTATGGGTTGGTTCCCCTGTAAAAGGACACATGTTGATATGTGGCTTTAAGTGTTCATTTTAATATCTCCTTTCCCTCTTGCCAACATTGTCTTTTCACATTTCCTTTCTCTCATCCGACACCTCTCACCATGTCAGGAAAGAGGGAAGGGACAAATCATTTTTGACAAGAGATATGAATCACTCACTTGCAGAGGTCTCAAAAGTGCCTTTTTTTCTTTCAAAAGGCAGCAAGGCTGTTTTTTCCTTGAGGAAGAAGAAAAAAATGTTTCGCTTCTCATCCAAGAATCTTCATAGTTCTGATGGTGGTCAAAGCTGTGATGAAGCTTCTTGGATGAAAGGTGAAATGTTGTTTTTCTTCCTCCTCCAGGAAAAAACAGACCAGTTGCCTTTTGAGGGGGGGCACTTTTGAGACAACTTTTATCTTAATGACTGAAAATCTCCACAGTCATTTGCAGAAGTTTTTTGAAAAAAACTGAAGGCCATAGGAAATTAAGCTGGAATTTGAGGACATAGCTGTCTTTCATGCCTAAAGGCCCGGTCCCACTGGCCGATGGACACAAAATGTATGCATAAAGGACACAGCGGACGAGCAAAATTTCAGGGGTGGCTCCATCTGTTGTCATCCGCTCCAAAAAGTGGCAAAAATTTGCATAAACAGAATGGAAAAGAATGGACGTGGGTAGTATGTAGAAGGGATGTTAAATGGATGTTCATCGGAAGCCTAACGGATGAAAGTGGATGGAAGCAGATGACACCTCCGAAGGGGTTCCGGGGGAGAATTTTGAAGCGGACGCATAGCGGATGAAGCGGATGTATCATGTACACCTAAAGAAAAGAAAGGGGATGCCACGCAGATGTATATCGGACGCAAACCGTTCACTGCGCATCCTTTCTATTTCCATGCTACTAACGCTGTGTAGATGTTCCATGTACCTTTACTTTGCTCCCTTTTTCCGTTTTCAGCTGCAGCGGATGTGAGTTGTGAGGATGCCCAGAGGATGCAGAGAGGATACAGCAGACGTTTAACGGATGATAAATGGACATAGAATGTTTGTTGCTCGTATGTCGTGGATTTACATCGTACACAGCGGAAAGTTCATCCATTCACAAAGTTTTGTGCAGCTCAAAATTTCTTGCGTTGATGAAATCGCAGTGGACGGATGCTCGACGGATAGAGTGTATGAAACACATATGCAATGAGTACACAACAGATGCATAGCATTTTCCAGCTTTTTTTAACATTTTACATCCTCTTTGCATCTGTAAGTGCAGTGGGACTGGGCCTTTAACATCTACTTTTCATCTTAAAGAATTCTATGATGGGACAACATAGAGCCAAAATGGTTTATTCATTTGGAGTTAATTATCTTCCTTACAAAAAATATCATAATATTTATTTTTTCTGAACAAATAATTTTTGATTCTCTTCGGATGCAAGAAAAACTTTAGGTGCAAACATTTTGTGAATAAGGTTTGGCTTTTAAAATGTGTAAGTTTCTTCTTCAATATGAGCTTTTATTATCTGTTTTTATAACACAGTAGAAGTCTCTTACAAGAAAACTGATTGCTTAATTGGTCTTACAGATCGCAATTGTTCAAAAAAAAAAGATTGAGTTATTAAAGTCTATTCACTGTCTGAATATCTGATAGAAAATCAGACATTCATTTTCTGTCCTTTTAGTTTTCCAAAGCAGTGTGCAGATTAGGAAGGAATAGACACAATGGCAATTTGATAAAATAGATTTGAGAAAGTATGCCAAATTTTTTCTTCTTTTTCTTTCCTCTGACTGTCTGACATGCTGCATTGACATCAGCTGTGACTATCTGCTATAATTCCTAACTGTGTAACAAAAATGAAAGCTTTCAACTAATATCAGAGCCACTGTTTTTGATATTTAGTATAAAAAATGAAATCATTGCTTTTTGGTTAAGAAAGCTAGCTTGACTCCATCCTCATCACATAAAATATACTCCCTAATTTGTATAATTCCTCACTCTTGCAGGCCACTTTGTACATTCAGGAAAATAAGATGTGATTGTTTAAAATGGAGCACTTCAAAATTCAGGCAAACACTTCCCTATTTCACTCATAGCCTAGACAAGAAAGGTGCCATTTAAAGCCTAGTTTTCTTCCTGATATTATTTATTTACATATAGTCCTTGGCAGTGGTTGTGAGTTTTGCCCCATTTTATGACCTTTCTTGCTACAGCTGTTAAGTGAATCACTGTAGTTGTTAAGTTAGTAACACACTTGTTAGGTCAATCTCACATCTCCATTCATTTCGCTAATCAGAAGGCTGCAAAAACTGATCACATGACCATGGACACTGCAACCTTCATAAATATGAGTCACTTGCAAAAAATCCAAATTTTGATTATGCCACTAAGAGGATGATGCAATGATAGTAAGTGTTAAATGGTCATAAGTCACTTTTTTCAGTGCCTTGTAACTTTGGATGGTTATTTAAAGGAAGTGTTCTAAGTCAAGGACTAGCTGTTTATACAACTGTTACTCAGAGAGTTGAAGGTGACTTATATGTGGGACGCATTCTTTTCTCATTTTGTCCCTGTCAAAACTCTGAGTAAGATCGGACTGAAATGAAGTGACCAGTTTAGGGTCACTTAGAAACTTTCTTGGTCATGTGGGATCTTAAATTGCAACAGTGGAAGTCACAGATCTTATTACCTATGCAAACTTCTGATCCCAAGATGTCCAGTTTCAGCATGCAAATTGTGACATCAGACAATGTGGCACATACTTTATCCATATTTTGAAGTGCTCAGTCCAAGCAATTAATGTATGTTCTGATCAGTGGTGAAATTAAAAAAAAAATACTACCAGTTCTGTGGCCATGGCATGGCTTAGGGGACGTAGAAGGGAAAGGATACTGCAAAATCTCCATTCCCTCCCCAGCCCACTAACCTGCTTTCCAGCTCTGTTCTCCTGTGCAAGGCAACAGAAGAAGAGCCAGCCGATCAGCTGGGACTCAGGAGGCAGAGAATAGATGGGGTCGGGGTCAGTCAGAGGGGGTATTTGCTGGTTCTCTGAACTCCTCAAAATTTCCACTACCGGTTTTCCAGAGCTGATCAGAACCTGCTGAATACCACCTCTGGTTCTGATAGTTATTTGAATGATAAATAACTATGTCAAACGAGTCTGTAAAAATATTAAACATGCAACTTTATTTTTTTATTAATTTATTTCTTAAATTTCTTTGCTGCCTATCTTGCAAGAACTCCTCTGCAATAAAAATGAAGAAATGAAAAGAGTGTGAACCAACCAGAAGTAGAATAACAAAACAGTAAAATAACTAGTGTATAAAATAAAAATAAAATAACTAGTAGGATGTACAACTGGGATAGAATGGTAAACAGGGAAAATAGGTAAGGGAGTGTCCTTTTATAATATTCTGGAGCCATATTAGAGAGAAATCTGCTCTTGAAATCTTCCACTGATTTATGGTTGACAATCAGTGATTAAAAGAAGAGTAGGTGCTACCAAGCAATGCATCTGTCTTTGCTTAATCTTTAGATTAACATTTAGAAGTATTTAATATATAGCTATTTATCTATAGCTGTAGTTTATTCTGGCAGCTCATTAAGGCAATGCCTGATCATTGCTTTTTCATGTATTTTTCCTTTCTTCCTGTTATATTTCCCAGGCATCTGAAATTAAAACTGATTGGAAGTATCACCTGGATCAATAATAATAAACATATTTGAATAGAATGCTATAATTATATTTTATTGTAAAATTAATAATGATTTATTAGAATAAGTATTGTATTGGGTAGTAAACGGAAGAGGAATGAAATATTGTCCATTACAATGTAATACTAGATGTTATATTTTATATATAAAATCATTTTACTTCTAATTAATATTAGCTGCTATATATTACTAGTATCTCTTTGGAATCCTGGGCAAAAATACTGTCTAATCTATAAGATAGTGGCTAAGGTGCTAATATAGATAGATCAAGGTTCAGGTCTACTTTCATCCTCAAAAGCTTACTGGGTATGTTTAAATTATTCAATTCCCCTCAGTCCAAAAAGTTTATGAGATTACTGCTGTGACAAAAATTGGGAAGAGCACTATACATGCATTCCATATTGAGCAGGGTATCAAAATTACACCGACTCTCTGAACATAAACAGCTAATTATCATTTGTGTTACTGAAATGTTTAACCTAGTAAGTATATTGACATTTACTGAATAAAAAATATGAAGCTTATGAAGCACAGAGGCAGAAAACCGCCATTGAAGTCCTGCTCAGTTCTCAGCAGCACCCATTGCATTGGCTGATTGGAGAAACTATCAGAAGATGGGGGAAAAAATCTCAGTTGGCAAGTTCCCTGCAGAGAAAGAAGCAAACTGACAAGATTTTCTCAGTCTTTGAGTACTTTCTCTCATCCCAGCTGTCTTTTTAACCATCTTCAGTTGTCGAGGGGGAGCTGTCTTTTTATGAAAAGTTCCTCTGGAGACTAGTGGGGAAAATCGTTAGGCAACAGTGCTAAAAAGCAAATGTTTGTTCCCAATAACTTCTTTAGATTCTTAAATTCTGACAGTAAAAAAAAGTCATATCTGCCAAATTGGGATGGCAGATATATAAGTAGTACAGTTAGGCAGCTTTGAACTTTTACCCCAGATCAGAAATTCACACAGAGTTGCAGGTGGAATTGAGACCTCAGGATCTACTCACTGATCCCACTTGATTGTTTTATTTATTTATTTATTTATTTATTTATTTAGTTAGTTAGTTAGTTAGTTAGTTAGTTAGTTAGTTAGTTAGTTAGTTTAGTTTGTCAACCCTGTATGAGAACAAAATATATGTATGCACATAATGTATAAACATATAAGTATAAAGAGGTATAAGTATATACATAGTAAATCAGTTCGAATAAATGGGAACTGTAGGACAAGAATGGTGCACTTATGCACACCCCTTTACAGACCTCTTAGGAATGAAATGAGGTCCATGGGAGACAGTTTAAGGTTTAGGTTTTGGAGGTTTGAGGATGTAACAACAGAGTCAAGTAGTGAGTTCCAGACATTGACCTCTCTGTTGCGAAAGTTGTTTTTTCTGCAATCAAGTTTGGAGTGGTTTATTTGAGTTTGTATCTGTGTATTATTGCCTGTGTATTATTGTAGTTGAAGTTGAAGTAGTCATTGACAGGTAAGACACTGTAGCAGACAATTTTGTGAACTAAGCTTAGGTCAGACTGAAGGTGGTGTAGTTCTAAATTGTCTAGGTCCAAAATTTCAACCCTGGTGGCATAAGGTATTCCACTGCAAGCTGAGGGGTGAAGTACTCTTCTCATGAAATACTCTGGACTTGTTCAGTTGTATTAATGTCCGTTATACAGTGTGGATTCCAGTCAGATGAGATGTATTCAATAATTAGCCCAGTGAAGGTTTTGTATGCCCTGGTTTGCAGTTAAATGTTACCAGAGAAGAAGCTTTGCAAAATTAGGTTAACAATTCTTAATGCCTTTTTGGCAATGCTGTTACAGTGAGCTCTGGGACTTAGATCTTTTGAAATATTTTTACAAAATTATGTCTTAGATTTTGTGAAAAACTACTGAATACAATATATCAAAAGTTAGACATTGAATTATAAAATTCAACAAGAAAGGATATTGTGATGACCCGGGATGTGGCACAAAGGCAACACAGTCACATAAGTAAGAAAAGTCCCTTTAATACCTCCAATTTTGCCCCCAATATCCAGCTACCTTCAGTTGGAGAAAAAACTGTCCCAAGAACAGTCTTTAAATGAAGGAAATTCAGTCTGAATACAAAGTACATATAAACTGTAAATAAAAACCCACATAAACCACACTGCAGCCATTAACTGGACAGGGCAGGATAAGGAATTGCAGACTTCAAAGGCCAACAAAACACACACAGTTGGGAAGATGTGCAGAACCCAGATAAGTGTCGACCATCAAAGATAACTCATGATTTACTTCCCGCCAGTTGGTGTGCGCAATCTCCCTTTTTAAACCCAGCTACAGCTAATGAAGGGAATCTGGGCCCTTTCCTCCCCCATAAGCCATGCAACTCACATTGCTCCCTTCTCTGTTTTTCTTTGCCCGCCCTAAGTTGAAGGGGTGGGTGGGATTGGATCTTCCTCTGAATTTCCTCTGCTTTGCTCTACCTCTTCCCTGCTCTGCCCAGCCGGACTTTGCCCTTCCCCAGTTTCTTCCACAGCCACCGAAGCCACACTCCCACTCCCTGTCAGCTGCTTGCCCTGCCCCTCCAAATCAGATTCTGACAGGGGTATGACAGATATTTTAAAAAGTCCGAATCTTTAAAAAATAAGTCCAAATGTGGTGATGACAGATTGAGTTATTTACTAAAGGGAGATTAACATAGGCAGAGAAACATCTCCATATCCAAGATCTGATGAACAAGAAACAAAAAGGATTTCAAGTTTGATATCTATAGTTTGGAAGCCAGCTTTGTTTCTATCTCTTTGAACTTGAAGCTGTCAGTGAACAGGTAATTGGCAGCTAATCTCTTTGCAACTCCCATGACATAAGGCAGTGTGATAACCTTCAATTATTGGATATTAATCAGGAAACCACTTTTATGTTTCCTGCGGTGTGTTTAAAAGCATTTAGTTACCTTTGGATTTAGCAGTAATTCTTATTCTGCATTTGAAGAAGCACGGATTGGAGCTGATTGGAGCTGCAGTGCCATTAAGAGTCTGATTTCGCAGGCAGGTGATTGCCCTATGCAATTAAACACCTGCAGTATTGATCCTGTGGAGAGACATTTCTTTGCCAAATGTCTCTCTCATTTCAGCAAACAACGAGGTGAAAAATTAAAACCAGGGAACTTCCTGTGTTTAGAAGTTCTTACCAGAGCAGCTAAAATACTGTGGATGATCCCCCTTCTAATGACCTCTTATTTCCCACATGAATGGGAGTTGGGTTTTTTATTTCTTAAAGATATCTATATAGTCTGTGTAGTCTAAAAGTCAACCTATTTTTTTTAAATTTTAACGCCAGTGTACAATGGATGACCTAGAAAAATAATGCCCTATTTATGTCCCAAATGAGTACGTGATGAAGGAAAATGAATGGGGCTGGATCCATACGTTGCCCAAAGCTATAATGTAATTTTGGCAGTTTTGGCTTAACCAGAATTTCCAGTTTATAAACCATGTCCTATGCCTTAGTGCAATCTGCAATGCCAACATTGATTTATTACCAAATTATTAACAGGAGAACCATGACTTTATAAAGGTATGCATCTATAGCTTCAGTTCTATGCACATTAAATCATAAATGTGCATAGATATTTAAACATAATCTCTCTCTCTCTCTCTCTCTCTCTCTCACACACACACACACACACATTCAGTAGTACTTTGTTCTATATCTTTGTGTGTCTCCCGTCTCTGTCTCCTCCGCTCTCTGTAACAACCACCCCCCCCCCCCCCGTGTGTGTGTCTTTCTCTCTCTTGGAAAGCCGCAGCTAGGCCAAACCAGCAAACTCTCCTTGAGACTCTTCGCTACTCCTTTTATTTTCTTCTTTTTAGAAATCCAGGCTGAGGAATGAGCGCCAGATGTGGCGGAGGCTTCCCTTTGAGTGACCCACCTCCTCCCCCTTCTCCTCTCGCGACCCCCTGTCCAGCTGTGGTGGGGCTGGGAGGGTGTGCATGCATGGGGAGACCTTCAACCGAGTGGCCAGGCTTGGTCAAAGCACAGCAAAGGTGAGCATAGGGTGGGCGGCTACTCACTTAAGGACAGTCTCCTCATGCGTGTGCATCCTTCCAGCCGGCCAGAGCGAAGCACGCACTCACCAAACTGGTTGTTACACTGCTTGAATCGCACCACTGCACGGTTTACTTTCCTACCATACTTTTTCTTGGGTTTACACATTGCATACAACTATAAGGTATATTCCCATGTGTGTACCCATTACAAACAGTCAGAATGAAACTTATATTATAGTTTAATATATGAATTCAGCCATGTGATTTACATTATAATCAAATTATATATAATGATTTAGTGTACCACAACTATTAGTAATTGACTGAAATGTCAATTTGAAGCAAATACTTATTGTTTCACTTCTTATGTCAGATCTATGCCAACCAAAATACATCCCCTCTTTGCCCTATAAATTGAAACAAAAATATGTTTGAATTAAATGTTGAAAATTTTAAGTATCAAATATAAAATAGGATTAAGAATTTCCAATTTCCAATTTATCACATAAACACATAATCTTTCAATTTGCTTCATTATCTTTTAACATAAATCATCATTGCTGTGTATCAATGTCATATAATTGAACTATATTTGTTGTATAGATTTGTTGACAACAAATCTTTCTTGTTTATCATGCAGAGTTTCAGTCAAGTAGTGTAATAAATCTTATTTAAACTTGTCACTCTCTGTTACAAAGATGAATAAGACATTCTCCCTTTAAGCCCTTCTTGGAAAAATCTTTAGATTTCTTTTTTGATATTATTTTTATTGACAAACTTTGGGGTTGTTCTCTCTGTCCAGTATAAATCCTTATCTGTCACATATATGCATATATGCTACTACCAGAAAGTTATAACTTTTTTTCTGCCAGTTATCATAAATGCAAATTGTGGTTGCTAATATTGTTGCTCTTCTTCCATTAATAAAAATATCACAACTCAGTGCAAGAAACAAAAACAGTCACTTGCTTTATGTCTAATACTTTACTCACATATCACATTGTAATCGCAGTATAGCCTCTCCTTCACCAACCAGAAAAAGCCATGGTGCCACAGTGGTTAGAATTCCATATTGCAAACTAACTCACTGCTCACTGCCAGGAGTTCGATGTTGAATAGCTCAAGGTTGACTAAGCCTTCCATCCTACTAAGGTTGGTAAAATGATGAGCCAAATTGTTGGGGGCAATATGCTGATTCTGTAAACTGTTCAGAAAATGTTGTAAAACACAAGTAGAGCAAGATATAAGTAAGTGTTATTCAGTGGTGGGATTCAATTTTTTTTACTATTGGCTTGGTGAGTGTCAGAAAAAGGATACTGTAAAACCTCCAATCAGAGGGGGTATTTGCTGGTTCTCCAAACTACTCAAAATTTCCACTACCGGTTCTCCACAACTGGTCAGAACCTGCTGAATACCACCTCTCGTGTTATTGCTATTCATTTCAACTGCTCATTGGTAAATTATGTACTATTTCATAGAATAACCAAGATTCATTTGAAGATTGCAAAGATAGTTAGACTTTCCTTTGATCTCTCATAGAGAACTTGTCCTTGTCTGTATTTCAGCTTCTGTTCCATATTAACATACTCCAAATAGGCTATTCCTGTTGGACAAGAATACCCGACGCTGATTGGTTACTTTTCTCGACGCTGATTGGCCAATAATAGCAAGCCTATGATTGGGCGATTCAAGCAGTGGGAAAAACAAGTAGCCATCATTGGACACTAGCCGCGAGCAGTTTCTCTATATAAAGAGCTGCCGCGGCTAGTGGTTAAGATGGACTTTCTGCACTAAATAAAAAGAGCTGAAGTTACACTGGTCTCCGAGTCTCATTCTTCCACGAATCTAACAGCTTCCTTTTGAAATACATAAAATTTCATGAGAGATTGCCAAGAACAGAGGCCTCCAAACTTGGCAAGTTTAAGATTTATGGACTTTAACTCCCAGAATTTCTCAGTCAGACATGCTGGCTGAGGAATTCTGGGAGTTGAAGTCCATAAGTCTCAAAGTTGCTAAGTTTGGAGATCCTCGGCCTAGAGCTTTGGGACTGCCTTGTTTCAAAACAGGTCAAATGATCAAATCATAGGTTTGGAACTTGGATGGAACTTTTGAGGTCATTTTGACCAGCCACCTGCCCAAGATAGGTGTTTTGTTCGGAAAACACACGAGGTAGACCGGGTTCCAACAACAAAAGGCTTTATTCAAACAGTAGTCAGAATGG